>ML809082.1:66026-76424 GCA_009831015.1 Picea engelmannii | reverse complement strand
TCCCCTTCCACAATTAATTGATGGAAGCCAAACTGGATGGATGCTTGGATTTCGTTGTTAAGAGCTAATAATTCAACAACATTGTTTGAGTCATGCCCAAGATTACCCGCCAGGAGGTGACAAAGGTACCCCTAAGCATCACGAAAGGCTACTCCAAAGCCTGTGGGACTAGGATTACTCGTGGAGGCTCCATCGAAATTTAATTTGATGAAGCTAGAGGGAGGACACTATTTTTGAAAAGTAATTTTATTTTGTAATTCACTTAAGTAAAAAAGGTGAAAAGTCTTATATTTAGCAGTTCAGTCTAAGAAGTGTATTTCATGCATGCATGACATAGACTAGGAGTAATCTCAAAAAATAGATTAGGGTTTTGGTCTCAGCTAAAAGTATAAAGACAGGTCAAGATAGAGAGTACACATGCATAGTTGAACAATTGAGCAAGTTGAGCGACTAGGAGAGAGAGAGAGAGAGAGAGAGAGAGAGAGAGAGAGAGAGTTGGGATTTAGGCAGAGGCAAATCTGGACAACTCAACAAGCCGTGTAACATCCTCGACCATCAACTCCACTGTCGAGCAATGCTACTATGCAGAACATACACTTATATATAATATGCATTAAATCAAATTAACACATTTAACATAGAGTCACTGCCATCATACAGACTTAAATAGAATTAACAACAATTCATACATGCAGCGGAATACATGAAAATATACAAGCATCACAGACATGCATTTTAATTGAAATTCAACACATAATGATACTTATCTTTGAAACTGGAGTAACTCCACCAACTGCGTGCAGACCTTCCACAAACCTCCCAGCCTTAGACCGCACTGCTTATCACTCTCAACAGTAAGTCACCCTTGAGCTGGGACTAAGCTCCACTGGGCAAGGGAATCCTAGGCTAGGCAAGGTCAACAGGAAGGCACACTGTTTATGAGGATGGATTCTCTCCCAGGAGCCACTTATGCCCACTACTCCCAGACTCTCATTCCCCACATGCCTGTCCCACCCCAGGAGTATACACCTTCACTGTCACACAGGACAGTCCTTCGGCTGCTAAACCTCCCTTGCCTTGGGCTTCAGCAACAGGTCGGACTAGAATTCTCTGAGCTCTATGGCAGCTACAGGACCCCTTACAGGAGTTCTCACTTCCTTCGCGCATTCTCTCACCTGGAGAGAGTCGCTCACATGCTTGACAACATGCCTCTTCAACCACAACCACCTCCCTCACCTGGAGAGAGTGTTTCACAGAGGCCTGACAACCTGCTTCTTTAGCCCTGTTCCAGCACAAGGAGGATAACAGTAAGGCTCAGCAAGGAACAGATGACAACAACAATTCACACTAAGCCAAGGGATTGCGTGGCCACAGCAACCCACAGTTATAACACACACGGCATAGAGAATTACGGTATGCTCAGGTTTCATAGAAGACAACAACCCAAACGGTTAGGCACGAACTCGGATTTGCAATGTGAATAAACTGGGTTCACAGGACACACGGGAGACACGACTCGGTCCACGGGTTTGCCACTGGTTTTCAGGGTGCGTGACAAGGAATCAACGCAGAGGTCAAACGCAGACTCAAACGGGTCAGACGGAGGATGCCTCAGCTTCTCAGGAAAACATCACGGTTTTCTGGTTTCAGAGCTGCGTGAGGGTATGCAAAGATTAGACGCCGACCCACACGGTTTAGATAGCGGACAAACCCCCAACACAACTGACGCTTCAGCCTTTAACTGCATGCACCCAGGTCGACACTTGTCTTCCTGGAGCTGCATGTGTTCCCTTTTGCACACGATGCCTTTCCCAGGACTTGGGATAAAAACATGTTATTCTCAAGGACTTAAGCTCCTAAGCTTAGACCCTCTTTCCAACCTTTCAGCCCCCTTTCCCTTACCCATTCTGTGGAAGCTTAGTCCCCCATCACTCTTTCTTTGTGGTCGGTCGACACGTAGCGATGTTTTTATTTTATTAATGATCTGCATAATTACATATATAAAAATCAGGCTCTTGGCCTTTAACACCTAGGCTCTCCGGCCTAAATAACATATAAGCCCACCAACTTATATACACTTGGCTCACCAGCCTATAAACATGATTACAATACATAATATAACTGGGGTACGTCCTTGAGGTATTACAAGCCGTATAGTACATATTTGTACAGTATGTATAGCTGTATAGTAGGTCGTACCACTTAGTTTAAGGTGATTTTGTAAGCGTGCAACTGCCATTTTTTTGGCAGCTTATGGAGGTTTCCTTGTAAGTTTTTCGAAGGAATGAAAAACTGATTTTGAAGGAGTGATTACCTATGTTTGTGTGAAACTGTTTTATGGTATGCTATTTGATTTCTAGCTATTGTGTGATTCATGCTATGGTCTGAATTTAATTTTTGCATCAATTAAATTCAACAATTTACTTGTTTAATTGAGATCACTAGGACATTAGTCACCGATGGCCTGGAATTTTTACGTGGTATCAGAGCTATTTCTTTGATTGAGATTCTCATGGATTTGCAACAGTAAATCTATTCCAAGGAAGAAGGACCAATAGTTAGAAGGTTTCAAAACTAATTTTTAGATTTTTGAGTTTGTGCAGTAGATCTTAGAGATGGCATGAACTAGCCTTAGGTTTGAGGATAGTTTGGATGGTGCCTCAAATTTCTTATCATGGAAGGTGTGCGTTACACTCTTACTAGAAGAGAATGATATCTAGGATATGGTCAAGGACGTTGTGCCTCCACCTATAGATCTGTAGCAGTTGGTAGTTCGCAAAAGTGTCCAGAGAAGAAGAAGGGTAAAGGGAAGCAGTAGAAGAAACAACTAGTAGCCTTTGCAGAAACTCAAATGAACGAGTTTGCTGCCAAATTCGAGAATGATTTCTCGTTGTTATCTTGCCTTTCTACCAGCACGATTCCGAGGATGCGTGGTATGTGGACAGTGGGGCATCTCGACATATGACATTAACCCGACAATTATTTTCTAGTCTGAAGATGTAGGACTCAAGAGTACTGGCTGAGCTTGGTGATGATGCAAAGTACCCCGTAGCAGGAGTTGGTACTATTCCCTTCCAACTCGAGTTAGGTAACTCTTTAGATTTTGATGATCTCTTGTTTGTACCAGGTCTCAGGAATAAATTGCTTTCAGTTTCGGTTATGGAGGATAAGGGCTTTGTGGTTGAGTTGAAGAACAAACAAGTCCTCATCAGACTGAATGAATCTAGCCTAAGTACAACTCAGGTAATAGGGGTTAGATAATGTAAGTTGTACAAGCTGCAGGGTGAACCTGTTCGAGCCCTCATGCATAATAATGACAACTTGTGTGAGTTGTGGCACCCGCATCATAAGGCATTGCCTATTCTGAGGGTGATATTTACATGTCTTCCAAAGTTTAGTATTGACTCTTAAGCAACATGGTGTATGTAGAGGGTGCATGCTTGGCAAGCATGCCAAGGCTGCTTTTCCAAGCAACGAGCATAGCGAGACTTCAAAGACTTACATGGTCATTATTTCAGAGCAGAGGAAGACAATAGTGAGTAGGGATGTAAAGGTTGAGGAAGAATTTGCATCCAGGAAATCCGATGAGCCTATTCCAGTGACAGAGGATGAGGAGTAGGAAACTCGGAAGGTTGAGCCTAGGTCACTAGTGATTTTTAAAGTAGTACAATAGTCTTCAGGTGAAGAGGGGGAGACAGTAGCCCCTTCCACTTCTGTCAGGAGATTTCAATGGTTCACTCAGACATTGAGGGGTGCTTAGGAGCATGTTGAGACTCCTAGGAGCACATTTAGAGAGAGTAGACCTACGAAGAAGTTTCTAGATTCATGGCATTGATGAGCAACATTATAGATTCTAAGCCTTCTATCTTTCAGGAGATAGCAGACTAACAAGTATGGTGGGATGCCATGGTGGAGGAGGTACACCTCCATCATGAAGAATGATGCTTGGGACATAGTGCCAAGATTGGAGGGGAAGTCAGTTGTGAGTTCTAGGTGGCTCTACAAGATCAAGCATACTGCAGATGGTAGCATTGAGAAATTCAAAGCAAGGTTTGTGGCAAGAGGGTTCTCCTAGAGAGAGTGAGTGGACTATGAGGAGACTTTTGCTCCAGTTGCCAGGTACACTTCTATTATAGCAGTTATGTCATTGGTTTCATTTATGGGATGGAGGATACATCAGATGGATGTGAAGACAACTTTCCTTAATTGGATCCTTGAGAAAGAAGTGTACATAGAGCAACCTTAGGGCTTTGAGGTAAGTGGGAAGGAGTCCCATATGTGCAAGCTTAAGAAAGCCTTGTATGGACTCAAGTAGGCACGAAGAACATGGTATTCAATGATCGATGGTTATCTGCAGAGTATTTGCTTCACCAAAAGCTAAGCAGATCCTAACTTAGATTACATATTTGTTGAGACTGATCTACTCATTTTGGTGTTGTATGTAGATGTTTTGTTTTTGACATGTGCAGAGAAGCTCATTGCAAGGTACAAAACAAACATGGTAGCTGAGTTCGAGATGGACATCGACATGATGCATTACTTCTTGGGTTTGGAGGTTTGGCAAAGACTAGGGGAGATTTTCCTTGGGCAGGCTAAGTATGCAGTTCAAATCCTGAAGAGGTTTCATATGGAGGATTGCAAACCTATGGCCACACCCATGACCACATCCATGATCACTAATCTGAAGAAGGTGACAACTTCAAATTTAGAGTTAGTGAATCCCACATTGTATAGGCAGTTGATAGGTTCTTTGATGTAGTTGGTCAACATACATATATATATGTTTTACTGTGAACACCTTGAGTCAGTTCATGGTGGAGCCAAGGCAGGAGCATTGGGTAGCAACAAAACACATGCTCAGGTATTTGAGGGGCATAGTGGAGTATGGTATGAGAAATCTTGGAGATGGTGAAGTGAAGATGCAAGGGTATTCAGACTCAGATTGGGTAGGCAGTGCAACAGATAGGAAGAGCACCTCAGGGTGCTGCTTTAGTTTGGAATCAATGATAATATTCTGGTTCAGTAGGATGTAGATTTCCATAGCACTTAGCTCAGTAGAGGCAGAGTACATGGTAGTCAGTATCGCTAGTTGTGAGACCATCTGGCTTTGCAAGCTACTTGTAGGATTGTTTGATTAGGAGTTGGATCCCACAGTCATTTACTATGATAATTAGAGTTGTATCAAACTTTGTGAGATTCTAGTGTTTCATGATAGGTCCAAGCATATAGAGATTCATTATCACTTCATACAAGATAGGGTTCAGCAGGGAGCAGTGAAGCTCCAATGTATTCCCACAGATCATCAGGTAGATGATATTTTGACCAAGCCCTTGGAAAATGGGAAGTTTGAAGCATTTAGAGACATACTTGAATTGGTGCAGAATTCCTTCGCTCGGAGGGAGTGTTGAGAAATATAGCTTAGACAGGAACTTCTGTACAGGTTCAGTGTGAACGTGTGAGAAGTAATTTGAGATATTTCTATTTTCGAAAAGTAATTATATTTTATAATTCACTTGAGTAAAAAAGGTGAGAAGTCTAATATTTAGCAGTTGAGTCTAAAAAGTGTATTTCATGCATTCATGACTTAGACTAGGAGTAATCTCAAAAATAGATTAGGGTTTTGGTCTCAGCTAAAAGTATAAAGACAGGTCAAGATAGAGAGTACACATGCATAGTTGAACAATTGACCAGGTTAAGCGACTCAGAGGCAAAGAGAGAGAGCTGGGATTCACGTAGAAGCGAATCTGGACAACTCAGCAGGTTATACAGTACAGATCCATACAGCTGTATGGAACATGTCCGTATAGTTCAGATCTGTACAGCTGTATGGAAGAGGTCAGTATAGTTGTACGAACAAGGCGTACAGTGGGAAGTATCTAGAGTAATTACTTGTGTATGTGTGAAACTCTTTTATGCTTCCACTGTTTGATTTCCAAGTATTGTGTGATTGATGCTATGGTCTGAATTTAATTTCTGCATTAATTAAATTCAACAATTTACTTGTTTAATTGGGATCATAAGGACATTAGTCACCTAGGGCCTGGAATTTTTATAGGCTTGGGGCTGGGCTGTGTTGGGTTGGGTTTCACCATTAATGGGTAGTCTTGAATGTTATGGTATGGGCTTTGGCACTTGTAACAAGGATTGGGCAAATTGATGTACTTGAAAGGCTGTTTAAACATATTATCCCCAACCTGGATCCACATTGACTCTTTAAGGTCTCTAGATAGGTTGATTTTAAGGAGGCCCTCTTTTAAGGACAAGGGTTAAAGAACCTTTGAGTTTTATGGAAGATGACGCTGCCCAGAGGCTTGGAAATCCATTCAAAGAATAACCAAAATTTCATGGGTGAGTTGGGAAACTCTATCCACATAGGTAAATAGAATTGTGCCCTTTGTTTTGTCAAAAATTCCTTTGAACCAATGAGAGAAGAAAACAAGGGTATTCTTGCAAACCCTAGGGCCACGAGAAGCTATAGATTCACATTCAGACTCTTTGAGAAAAGAAAACAAAATAATCCCTTTAGTTAGCTTCTCAGTACTTTGGCAATGGCAACCATGTGGCTCCCACACCTCTATCGATGCCTGAATCATGGTCTCTGGAGAAATGTGAACAAGAAAGCACCCTAGGAGTGTGTGGTGTTGTTTGTTACAGATAATCCCACTTTCTGGAACAGAAATATCAATGGGAATTTTATCATGGTTGTTTTAATTACCTTGGGATAGATCTTGGGGGTGAATTTCTGGGGTCTCTTCTAGGGTGCCATTGTTCACCTGGTCACTAATTTCACAAAGTTACTATGGATAACAATAGAAGAATTTGGATCAAATGATCAGTTTTCGAGCTCTGATTGAGCCATTAAGGGCTCTCAAAGGCCATGTGGTGAGTGAAGTGCAACCAATAATGGCCAGCACATGATAACTAATGAGAAGGAATGGCTAGTAAATGTGGAAACAGGATGGTAGTAGAAAGAAGGTGGATGCTCCACTACACCTCAAGCTCCAAACCCTATCTCCTAAGCATCCTTAAATTTGATTAGATAACATGAAAAAATGAAAAACTATCACGAACGAGTTGGATCATTTTGACCAATTTTGATGATATTTGACTCAATTACTTTGAATTTGACTTGTGAGGTTGAAAAGACTCAGGTTGGGCCAAGTTGGACCTAGTCATGTTGAATTAGGTAAGTATTTTCCAATTGATCCTTTTTTTTGCTGAGCCATGTTGACTTTGCTGGGTTTTGGTGAGTCTCTACTAGTGGTGTTTCTATGCTAAAAGCCTGAGAAGGTCTACATCGGGCCACATTCTTTCTTTTCTTCCTCTGATTAACCATGGATACATACTCATCTTCTTTATTTGGGGCTGTTCAGTTTTTATCCAACACACAGAAGACACCCCTTAGTGACAAACTCTTTTCCAAATGATATTCTTAAATAGGGTTTGGGGGGATATCTGGCAATTGTCAAGGAAGTGGGATTCTCAAGACTTATGACTGCTTTATCCTGCTTCCTTGCATCTATTTTCTGATAGTTGTCAAACACTGTTGGTTTTTGTTTTATTCACTCCACTTTTGTATTTCCTTTGTGCATTGTTTGGGAGTGGATTTAGGTACGTGTTTGAGATATTGTACACAAGATTAAATTTGATAGTCCTATTGCTTTTTAGTCATCCATAGACACATTAATATAATTTCCTTTTTTCTCTTTCTGTAGAGAAGAAAATCAGTTCCACCTTCAACATTTTTCTCTTTGCCTTCATGTGTCACGTGTATATGACTCTTCATTAATTCCTTCTACAGGGGTTGTTATCTTGTCATCAATACCTCACCCTATGGAACATTAATATGTTTTCCCACTTTTTTTAAAAACTGAATGCCTATTTTTGGTTAACACCTAGGATTAATCGAAATAAGAAATTCTGTCCACAGATTAGGTGACCAAGATCATTTAGAGGTTTGTCACCCATTAGACAATGGTTCGTAAAGGATTTCTTGTAGATCGCCTCTTCGTCTTGACCTTGTTATCAACCAGATTTTAATCTTGTTATACTTGTCTTTCTACCGTTTTAATGTTGCTTTGAGTCTATGCTATGTCATTAGATTTGTGGATTGTTTCCTAACCTCCAGCGTCTCCTTGTGCTCGCATGCAAGTTGTAGTTATGCACTTTTGCAGCGTTCTAATTATCATTGTCATTTCAAAGGTCCTAGAGCATTCTTTTTATAGCTCTATATTGTCCTTGTTGTTTATCTGCTCAAGATGCATTTGTTCTAAATCTGTGTTTAGAAAGCATCTTTCATTCGTCTCATATTGACAGTTTTAAGTTTGCTATATTTTTCTAGTCATTTAATTATAAAAAATGCTTTAATATTCCAGATAATAAAAAGTATGCATAACATAAATAAATAGCTAGAAATGGCAGATTAACAACAATATAACCAGAACAACACCACAATAATACCAAAATGATACCAGAATAACACTAGAAAGAGCACTTTGATTACTGAGAGCAATGTTCACTTGCCTCTTCGAGGGGGCAACCTCCAACAGAGCAGAGCTCTATTACAATAATATCCAAGACAAAACTTCTCATACCCTCGACTCCTATTTATACTAAATATGTCTATCAAAAGAACCATCTAGAGGAAGATCCTTCTAGAAGCGAAAGCTTCTATTAGGTCTTCTTACATTGGACTTATTCTTCCTTATTGCTAGGCCTTATTAATATTGACCTTTATTACATCGGAATATATTATTCTACCTACGTGAGGGGTTAGGTCCCTAACATGTCCTCCCCCTTAAAAACAACCTTGTCCTCAAGGCTTGAGATGTGGAAATTGCTGGAGAATGGTAGTTGGTTCCCAAGTGGCATCTGCTAGAGTTGTATCTTTCCACTGGACTAACACTTCCTTGATGGTTCGCCAACGCAGACGAYGCTCACGCTGATCCAAAATTGCTTGTGGCTGTAGCCAAATGGAGCCTTCTTTGTCCAACTTGGGAAGGTTGGTTTGAGTTTGGCACTTAGTTCCAATCACCTTCTTTAAGCAGGAAACATGAAAAACAGGATAGAGCTTAGAATGACTGGGCAAAGCTAACTGATAGGCCACCTGTCCCACACGCTTGAGAACGGTATAAGGACCATAAAATTTGGGCACCAGTTTTTGACAATGGTCAACCTTGAGGGAATTTTGCTTGTAAGGTTGCAGTTGAAGAAACACCTGATCCCCTTTTGCAAATTGACGTTCAGAGCGACCTTGATTTGCTTGTTGCTTCATGCAATTCTGGGCCATGACCAAATTCTCTTTGAGGGTACGGAGAATAGCCTCTCGAACTGTAAGCGTTTGGTCAACCGCGTGGACCTTCGAGACACTTGGCAAATATGAGAGAACTGAAGGTGGCTTTTGTCCATATACTGCTTCAAAAAGAGTCATGCGGGTAGCTGTATGGTACAAAGTGTTGTACCACCATTCAACTAGTGGTAACCATTGAGCCCACTGATTTTTCCTTTCTGAGGCAAAACACCTCAAATATGTTTCCAAACACTTGTTGACCACTTCAGTTTGACCATCAGTCTGGGGATGATACGTTGTGCTGAGATGCAATTGGGTGCCTTGTAGCTTGAACAGTTCTTGTAAAAAATTGCTGGTGAAAGTTGGGTCGTGATCAGAAACAATAGAATGCGGCATGCCTGAAGCTTGAAGACCTGATCCATGAAAAATTGAGCCACAGTGGATGCTGTAAATGGGTGTTGAAGAGCACAAAAATGAGCATACTTGGAAAGATGATCAACTACCACCATGATGACTGATTTATTGCCCGATTTAGGTAAGCCTACAATAAAATCCATAGAGATATCCCGCCAAATAGTAGGTGGAATTGGAAGTGGTTGTAGTGTGCTAGGAGATTTGACTGTTTCGCCCTTGTTGCGTTGACACACATCACATTCAACCACAAATTTATGAACGTCCTGTTTCATACCATCCCAGAAAAAAAAACGTTTGACCCTGTCATAGGTTTTGGTAAACTCGAAGTACCCAGCTGTGGGTGTAGCATGAAGCTCAGAAAGTACCGTGGATTTAAGTTTTGACTGTTTATTTAAATACAAACGACCTTTGTATCGAAGCTCATCATGGAGCCAAGAATACTCTGGGGAAACTGGAGAATTGGATTGCAATTGTTGTATCAGATGCGAACTTTTGGGATCGTGTAGCCATTCCTGGCGAACAACTTGGAGCTAATCTGGTACAATGAAGGATAGAGAAAAAAGGGACCCTTCATCTTCATATTTTCGGGAAAGTGCATCCACAACCACATTGTCTTTTCCTTTCTTGTAAATGATCTCATAATCATATCCAAAGAGCTTAGTCACCCATTTTTGTTGCTCTGGGGAGGAAATGCG
>ML809082.1:23431-35323 GCA_009831015.1 Picea engelmannii | reverse complement strand
TCCTCAAGAACAATGCGCCCCTCCTTTGGCCTTTTGCCCTCTTTAGGCAACAAAAGTGAAACCTAAGATCCAAGGGATGAGATCATCCCTAATCAAAGGTTGAGATCACTCCTCATAAATGTAATCTCAAAACCCACTTTTGGTTTAATTCCCTAAGTCACTTTATGTCTCCTCAAAATCACCAAAAAGGTAATTTAATGTTCACTTTTGCCAAAAGTAACATTTTGCACTTTAACCAAAGTCAAAGTACAAATAGACATAAAGGACTAGGACAAAGTGCCAAATGACTTTCCCACATGTGCTAAGGAGGGAAAACACATGGGGAACACCTCCCAAGGTACACAAATCAACATACTGGTCCTGCAATTTCAAAGACAAGACCTCCACCTATGAACATACTTCTTCCTAAGAATCCTCCCAAAACTGACAAAAGTGGATTTGAACTTTGATTTTGAAGGAGCACTAGCAAAAATGCACGTAACCATTCCTTTAAGGGAAGTCATTAAGGTCCCATCTGTAAAAGAACGGTTCGACAATTTTTCAAAAGTTCAGATGAGCCAATGGACCCTCCTATCATGTTACAAGAAGATCACTTCAGGGTTCAATATGATGGACATCCTCCTTTCTTCATGACCTTGTTGATTAATAACAAATGCCTTAACAATTGTATACTTGATTCAGGGGCAGGTGCTAACATGATGTCTTTGAAGGTCATGGAAAAATTGGGCCTAAAGGTTACACGACCTTACAGGAATGTGTGCGGTTTTGAACCCAGGGCCATACCCACTCACGGGGTAGTTGAGAATGTTTAAGTATGCCTTAGAAGATACCCCGAGAGAGTGATCCACATGGATATTGTGGTAGTGGACGTCCTTGATGTTTGGGGAATGCTATTGTCCAGGAAGTTTGTTGCAATGCTGGGAGGCACCTTAGAGATGGATCTCACTTACATTAATGTGCCTATGAATGATGGAACAATAAGCCGCCTCCAAAATGTGCCAATGACCAACGTGCATGTGCATTGATGATGATGTTGGAACTAGCGAAACACATGAACCAATCAAAGAGAGTCTTCCTGTATTTTCCCTTGATGATTTACCTTTCTCTTAAGTGGAAGACTTTGATCAAATATAATGGCTAAAGAAGGAAGAGTATCAACAACTACTAGACAAATATAAGGACAAAGAAGTTGGAACTATCAAGTTGTTAAAGAAAGGAGAAGATGACATACTGATCAGACCATCCCAACAAGAAGTCTTCATAGCAGAATCCCGCCCTTCTCCCTCAAGACAATATACTAGAGTTATACAAGAAACAACCAAATTTAAGACAAAGGATTACCTAGAGGGAGATGCAGTTTGGATGTGGGATACAAAGAGGGGAGAGCCTACTAATGTCAAGGGGAGTGCACAATTTTGGCTTGGACCCTTCATAGTCGGAAGAAAGTCAGTCAATGACTCCTACTATTTATCCACGTTGGAAGGGAGAAGACGTCCATTACCGGTTAGTGGATTCCTTAAACCCCATCAAGGGGGAAGACTTGACTTCATAGGTAAGTGTAGGTATGTAGGTAGGCATTTGCATTCATTGTATATACCATCTTCATTTCATGCTAGAGTAGTTGTTTTTTCCATTTGTATATATGCTTGCTTACTTTTGTTGAGATCTAGCAGGTCACAGATCATACCAGAGATGCTGAGGTTCTCATGCGCTCTACGGTGAGCACATGTCCCCGAGTTGGAGCCAGATGTTATCCACTATCCTAGGGATAACTAAGGAGCTTGTGTCTCGAGGCCCACAGGTCCTAGGCATGGAGTATCGAGAGCCATATTGACTCGAACTTGGCCCTGGAGGGCCCATCTTTTCTTCTTCAGTGCCTCCATTTTGTCAGCAACAACAACATCCATCCCATCGACCTGGTTCTGAAGTGGCAGTGGTTCTTGCTCCATGAGGTAATGAGTCCGGGTATCATGGTATGTGTCACTCTGATTCTCAAAACATTTGAATATGTGCATTTAATTCTCTTTTTCTCCATGACGTTTGCTTGGACATTATGCCTTTTTACTTGTCCATACTTGGGGGGATGACATAATGCCCTAGCAAGTTGGTTCCCTTAGGGGTGAGTTTCCAGTGGGTAGGTTTATGAAAGGTCATTGTCCATTCCTTCCATACTTATCACTTTTCATCATCCTCCCTCTCATCTATTCCCTACATTCGTTCAGGCCAAGGGTTTCCCAAGCTAGTAAGGGTTGTACCTTACCTTGTGAGAAGAAGGGGCTAAAGGCCCAGAGGGTAAAAGTAGCTGGCAAAATTTAAAAGCCGAGATCAAACCTTGAGATGCTTCGCCCAGGGATCCCCGAGAAAGCAATAAAAGGCTTCTCAGCAAGAAAAAGGAGGGACCCATAAAGTAAAATAAACTCAAGACCTAGTTGGAGGATAGGGGGTCTCATCATGAGCCAACCTATTAGGTCCATGGGCATGTAGCGGTATGACACTACTATTCATCTGGTCACCACACCAGGGTAGTGACTCTTGGTGGCATAGCCAACAGGCATGATTGGTTCATAGAGTATTCACCTTGTTTGTGAAATTTCTCTAATCCTAGTTCACTTAAACCAATTAAATTTTCTTTTAACTGATTATGCTAGGTTTTCTTCCACAAATAAATTAAGCATAGTAGAAATAATAACTTGAACTTAGCTGAAAAAGACAACAACAATCACATCAC
The DNA here is from genome assembly GCA_009831015.1 of Picea engelmannii. NCBI lineage: Eukaryota > Viridiplantae > Streptophyta > Pinopsida > Pinales > Pinaceae > Picea > Picea engelmannii. The sequence goes on along the minus strand of ML809082.1, from coordinate 32,595 downwards.
ATGTACACAAGTGTTTTTGGACAATCGTTGTTGGAAAACCCCAGAGGGAAAACCAGTGCAACAAATTTGTGGATTTTATTATTTTTCAACAGGAAAATATAGAGATCTTTTACAAAATAAATCGATCCTCAGAAATGGTTGAGTAAACCCTAGCGAAACCCTTCCCCAACAAGTCGTACAACCTCCCCACAAATTTCTACAGGCCAGAACAACTCAACAATGACAAAAACGTGAGCCTCTGCGTTGTGGTACAACTCCTTGCATCAAGACTGGATCACCTTGTATGACCCTCTTAGATTTGAAGTGAAACCTCTGCAAAATGCTGATGAAGTAAGTCGATTCACTTGGCAAATGACCTCCTTTGTCTCCTTGCAATACCTGTCCAACAAATCCTTGGAAAATCTCTCTTCTCCAATGAAATTCACCCTCTCTCTCTGTGAATAATGCGCCCCCTTAGCCCAGTTGATTTCCTTATACTTCATTGAGAAAGTGAAACCCTAATCCCAAAATGATTGATGGTTGAGATTAACTCTCTTCCTCATGATGAGATCAATGGTCAAGATTAAAAGACCACAACTTAAATTATTTTTCACTTAAACCTTAGAATAGGTGCTCAATAAAGTCAGCTGAAGAATATAACACATCAACAGTTTAATTTATCACTTGACTAATGTTTCATTGTCCTCCACCATGCTAGGGCGATGCAATGAGTGGAAGACCTTTCTTGCTACATTCTCAACACTCCCTCTTAGCGAGGAAGGGATTCTGCCTCAACCCCATCTGGTCTCTAAACTTCATAAATTTCTGCTTGCTCAATGCCTTGGTAAAAATATCTACTATCTGCTCATCATTCTATATGTAGTGAAGCCTCACGGTTCCTCTCTACACACAATCCCAGATGAAGTGATATATGATGTTAATGTGTTTGCTACGATCATGAAACACGAGATTCTCAGAGAGCTTGATGCAACTCTGATTGTCACAGTGAATCACAGTAGCTTCTAGCTCCTGCCTGAACAATCCCAAGAGTAGCTTCCTCAGCCACAATGCCTCACACGCTACCAAGCTAGCAACCATGTACTCTGCTTCAATAGAGCTTAATGCCACTGATCTCTACTTCCTGCTGAACCAGGAAATGATGCCCGATCCAATGCTGAAACAACTACCCGAAGTACTCTTTTTGTCCTCTGCACATCCTTCCCAATCAACTTCTCTAAAGCTTGCCAATCTCACTCCACCACTACGCTCATATAACAACCCGTACTCCATTGTACCTCTAAGGTAGCGAAGCACATGCTTCGCAGCTATCCAATGTACTCTCCAAGGGTCCACCATGAACTGAATCAAAGAGTTTACTGCAAAGTTGATATCTAGCCAAGTGTCGACTAGATACATGAGTGAACTAATCAACTGACGATAAACAGTGGGGTCTATTGTCTTTGAATCTGATGCATCAATCTTCCTCTAGTTCGTGACTAGAGGCGTGGACATGGGCCTACAATATGTCATCCTAAACCTACGCAAGATCTCCACTGTATACTTCCCCTGTCCTAAGAAGAAGCGCCCATCCTGGTGCTAGACCTCCAAACCAAGGAAATAATGCATCAACCCAAGGTCTTTCATCCCAAACTCAGCTGCAAGGTTGGCCTTGTAGTCTACTATCAACTGCTCATCCCTTGTCAGAAATAGGTCATATACATATAACACCAGTATGAGAGGCACCTCCCTTGCAAGAAAATATAGGTTCGGATTAGCCTTGCCCGCTGGAAACCCATCTCCCTAGAGTAGTTGTCTATCCTTGAGTACCATGCTTGAGGTGCCTGCTTGAGCCCATATAAGGCTCTCCTCAGTCTACACACATGTGTCTCTCTATTGCCTATCTCAATTCCCTCTGACTGCTCAACATATACCTCTTCCTCAACAACTCGGTTAAGGAAAGCGGTCTCCACGTCCATCTGGTGAACGTGCCAACCCTTCTCTGCTGCCAACGATATGACTGCTTGGATCGAGGAATACCTGGCCACCAAGGCGAAAGGCTCCTCATAGTCAACTCCCTCTCGCTGTGAAAACCTCTTGGCAACGAAGTGGGTTTTGTTCTTGTCCACACTTCCATCTGCTGCATGCTTGACCTTGTAGATCCACTTGGATCCAAGCACCTTCTTGCCTTCTGGCCTGGGCACCACCTCCCATTTATCATTTTTCGTAATGGAGGCATATTCCACCATCATGGCCTCCTGCCACACTCCATGCTGTGAAACCTACTTATATGTGGGAGGGTCTGCATCAATAAGCTGTGTCATCAATGCCATGTACCCAAGTCTCTCTGGTGGTTTACTTCGTTTGAAGTCTCTCTCTGGAAGCCCTGCCAACCTAGAATCACTGACTGTGGACTTATACCACTTAGGCCGTGGCCTAGTACCCTGCTTTTGTGGAATTGCATCACGCTGCTCCTCCTCCTCATCTAACTTTGATGATCATGTCCAAAAGTCTCTCTCTGAACACTTATACCTGATCATGTACCCTGTGTCTGCCACTGTGATCTCGTACTGTGATCTTGTGCTTCCTCTGTCTTGACCTTTGAGTTCTGTCCTTGCCAGCCCTCTAAATGTGCTGGAAAATCTCTCGACCTTCTCAATGCACGCTCCTCGAACTGTACATCCCTACACACAATCATCTTTTTGAAGATTTTCTTAGGTCCTAACAGGCTGCCAACTAGGTCTGTCTTTGACCTCAAGTTGGCTCTAAGTTTCTGCTGTCACACAAGTATTTGCCATTATTTTATAACAACAAACTGTTTAGGAACTTTACTGCTGTTTTAGTTAAGGTTACATAAACTTTAAGGTGCTCTAGCATGTAGTTTTAGTGACCAATAGGTTAGTACATGCATACCATAAAATATGTAACACACCTCTAGATCTTTGCAAGTGAAATAATGTTGTTCTAAACTCTAGCATACATGAAAAGAACACAAAGGTCTTTGGTCAACACAACCCTGGACAAAACCCCACCGGGGAAAACCAGTTTGGAATATGAATCTATATATGTGATGTAAAGAATGTGAGATACAACAAATACATGAAACAAATGAACTTGATTCAATGGTAACCTCTCTCAAGCTGCTATACAAGTCCCAGAAAGATGATGCGCCCAAGCATGGTGCACCCCTCTCCCTTGTTGCTTGTTCTCCCCCACTTTTAGGGATAACTAGGAGATCATGTCTCGAGGCCCACAGGTCCTAGACATGGAGTACTGAGAGCCAGATCGACTTGAGCATGGCCTTGGAGGGCCCATCTTTTCTCCCTTTCAGTGCATCCACTTTGTCAGTAGCAACATCATCCATCACCTTCGGCTTGGTCCTGTATCAGAGATGGTTCTTGCTCCATGAGGTAATGAGTCCGGGTATCATGGTATGTGTCACGCTGATCCTCAAAACCTTTGAATATGTGCATTTAATTCCTTTTGTTTCTAACAAATGCTTGGATCTTATACTTATCCACTTGACCATGTCTGGGGGGAATGATAGGATGCCCTAGTAAGCTTGTGCCCATAGGTTTTGAGTTGCCAATGGGGGGATTTCTGAAAATTCATCGTCCGCTCCCATCAAATTACCACTTTTTCATCTTGCTTCCCGCTCATCCATCTCATTACATTTGTCCAGGCATTGGGTTGGCCAATCATTTAAGGGTTGCATCTTGCCTTGTGGGGAGAAGGGGCTAAAGGCCCAGAAGGTAAAAGCAAGCTGGCAAAAGGTAAAAGCCTAAAAATAAAACCTCGAGATGCTTCGCCCAAGGATCCTCGAGAAAGCAAGAAAGAGCTTCTCAGCAAGAAACAAGAGGGACCCATAAAAAATAATAAAACAAGACCTAGTCAGAGGATAGGGGGTCTCATCACGAGCCAACCTATTAGGTCCATGGGTACCTAATGGTATGACACTACTAGCAGCTGGTTACCATGCCAGGGTAGTGGCTCTTGGTTGCATGGCCTAGAGAAAGCGGGTCTCATCACGAGCCAACCTTCTCATTTCCGTGAAAGTGCTTCTGGGTAACATTGCCACCACTGGTCAACATGCCAGGACAGTGTCCCCTGACTAGCTTCTTGAAGAAAAAGCAATATAGAATAAATAATAAAAGGCATGAATGGGCTTGGAAACATTTGCATCGAGGACAGGTGCAACTCGCCTTCTACAAAGACACCCACAGGTAAGCCCTGCATTTCCCTGCTTTCACTACACCCTTTGTCAGGACTTCCCTTATCCACCTCACCCATTTACATGACTTGGATTTAATCTCTTCCGGAAACATCCCTTTTCCAGTGGACACTAGCCCAATAGGACGCCCTGTCACTTCCTCCAAGACAACAACAATCACATCACATGTACACAAGTATTTTTGGACAATCGTCCCTGGAAAAACCCCAGAGGGAAAACCAGTGCAACAAATTTGTGGATTTTATTATTTTTCCAGCAGGAAAATATAGAGATCTCTTACAAAATAAATCGATCCTCAGAAATGGCTGAGTAAACCCCAGCGAAACCCTTCCCCAACAAGTCGTACGACCTTCCCACAAATTTCTATAGGCCAGTACAACTCAGCAATGACAAAAATGTGAGCCTTTGCGCTATGGTATGACTCCCTGCGTCAAGACTACGTCACCCGGTACAACCCTCTTAGATCTGAAATGAAACCTCTGCAAAATGCAGATGAAGTAACTCGATTCACTTGGAAAATGACCTCCTCTATCTCCCTGCAATACCTTTCCAACAAATCCTTGGCAAATCTCTCTTCTCCAATGAAATTCACCCTCTCTTTGTGAATAATGCACCCCCTTAGCCAAGTCGATTTCCTTATACTTCATTGAGCAAGTGAAAGCCTAATCCCAAAATGAGTGACGACTGAGATTAACTCTCTTCCTCATGATGAGATCAATGGTCAAGATTAAAAGACCACAACTTAAATTATTTTTCACTTAAACCTTAGAAAAGGTGTTGAATAAAGTTAACTGAAGAATATAACACATCAACAGTTTAATTTATCACTTGCCTAATGTTTCATTGACCTCCACCATGCTAGAACGCTGCAATGAGTGGAAGACCTTCCTTGCTACATTCTCAACATTATTGTTCATCCAAGGATTTCATGATCTTTGGTGGTAGGGAGGAGTATACTATAGCTGGCATAAGAAATGTGCAGATTTCCTTTGGAGGGAAGATGCTCATGTTCCTCCATGTTTACTATGTGCTAGGTATGAAGCTTAATCTGCTTTCAGTCAGTTAGATTATGATGCACGACCTCTATCTAGATGTCAACTTTAGCAATCACAAATGCTACATAGTTGATAGGGAGACCAAGAAGACTGTTGCTCTTGGTGTGGAGGACCACATGTTGTTCATACTGGTGGATATTGGATAGGTCAGAGAGTACGCACTAGTAGCCAAGAGTGCATCTAACATTAGTACCCTATGGCATTAGAGGTATGGGAACCTCAACTTGACCTACATCTCTCAGTTGGCACGAGAGAAACTGGTAGATGGACTTCTAGACATTCTGTAGAAGATCTAGGGAGTTTGCGGAGCTTTCCAGGCAACGAAGCAACATAGAACACCATTTGATGAAGGACATGCTTGGAGAGCGTAGAGAGTCCTTCAGCTGGTTCATGCAAACATATGTGGACCAATGAACACTGCATCAATCACTAGTGCAGTAAATTCCAACTCTCGTTCATTTTGATTTGACATAAATAGGGTTGAAATTGTTAAGAGATCTAACATATATCTTGAAGTTAAGAGGGAAGATTTACTGCTATAAAATTAGCTATAATAAAGTTATTTTGGATCTGTTATATGTATGAAAAAGTGTGCCTTAAGAGCTGTAACTTGTTGACATTGAATTACACTTGTTTGGTATCTCGACAATGGGTCTTTCTGGTCATCACCAGGTCTATTGTATGATGCTCTTGGGTCATTAGACATCCTATTCATTACTGAGACGCACAAGAGCCCTGTTTGGCCTCTCTCGGACATTACATGATACCATCAATTTTTAGCATGCAGACAAGAGACGAGGAGTTTGGGGGGTATCGGAGGTTCAGGTGGAGTTGCTTGCTTCATTAGAGAATCCCTCCAGACATGGTCTCTTTGGTGGCCACGAATGAGTTTGCTAGGTTCTTGATGGTTCGAGTTCGTGGTGTCTTCCCTCTCCCACGGGACATCTACATTGCAGTCTGTTATTTTTCTCCAGCATTTCCATCGTATGCCATTCACAATGGGCCTAACGAGGACCCCTTTATTGATTTATATGCCGGTATCACCTAGTACATGACAACTGGGGAGGTGATTCTCCTAGGTGACTTCAAGTCCCGCACCAGAGCCCTCCAGATTCCTCTCCACAACCAGTCAGATGACATGTTTTTCATACAGAAGATCGATCCAGAATCAATAGGGTTTCTTTGAACGTTTGCCGATGCATTGGGACCTCTCACAACTTATGGTCGACATCTTTTACATTCAGGGGGATCTCAGGAGTTGATTCTGAATGGACTCCCAAGTTTCCCAGACTGTCGCTTCTTCACTTGTTGGCCCCATGGAGGGGGTGAGAGTGTTGTGGATTACATCCTATCTAGCCATAAATTACTCCCCTTTATTCATCACTTCTCTGTTTCCCCGATTCCCCTCTCAGACCATGCTCTCCTTTCCTTTTCTCTCCCAACTGACACCCCTCCCCCCATGCCCCCCCCAAGGCCCACACTATCTTCCGCTTCGACGAGGGGGACCCAAACACCTTTTCTACCCTCCTCCAACAAATCCTCCCATCCGAGACCCAGTTCTCCTTACTTGTTTTTTCCTCTACCAAGTATGATTACCTCTTATCCACCATTTGGGATGCAACCGTCAAATCCTACCCTCACTCCACCCGGTCCACTTCCACCTCCCAAAAACATAACTCCTTCCCTATGAATCGATGGTATGACGAGGAGTGCAAGGTCCTCCATCGCCAACTACGACATGCATTCACCCATGCTCACCCCTCCTACCTCAGCCTCAAAGTTTCGTATCGTCGTCTCCTTCGCCGCAAGAAACACCTTTTTGTCTCTCAGTGGAGATATGTCTTATCCATTTGCCTTACTCACTCCCCTAAAAACTTTTGGCGTACCATCCTCCCCTATCGCTCCACCCTCCCATCCGACTTAGACCCCCGCTCCATGTTTTCCCACATCTCCACTCTCTATAATATCCCTGTATAGGCCCCGATTCGGGTTACCTCTCCACCCTCCTCATGCTTCTTATTTTCAGACAGGGACATCAGAGAGGCTTTTTGGGTGAAACAACAACAAAGTAGCAGATGAGGAAGGTTTTCAGGCAAAGTTCTTTGAGCACTGCCCTCGTGCTTTGGTTTCTTACTTGGATGATCTCTTCAACCATGTGGTTCGTACATGTTTTCTTTTGGCTTGGTTGCATCACATCATTCACCCGACACACAAATTGAGGCCCATCTTGGATCCCAACAATTACAGGACGATCATGGTGGGACATACATTCTCGAAGCTCTATGCTACGACTCTCCATAGGAAGCTCTCTAGTGGGCTTGTGCGTAGACACCTCAGAGCTAAGGGATAGGCAGGATTCCGACCCACTCATGAGACCATTGATCACATCTTCACCCTTCGGGCCATCATTAAGGAGGCACGACATCGGTCTTCGAAAGTCTACTACTGCTTTGTATATTTTTGGAAGGCTTTCGATTCCATCCCAAGAGAAGCCTTGTTCCAGAGGCTCAAAGACATCAACATCTCTCGTACATTACTGACTGCCATCATGTGCCTCTATGAGTCGATCCTTTGTCATCTCCACACAGTTCACAGGATGTCAAATTTCATCAGGATTACCATTGGAGTTAAACAGGGCCGCCCCTTGTCCCCCACCTTGTTTGGGATCTATATTGATGAGCCAGAGGCCTTTCTCCACGATCATATCCAAGATGGTGACGGGTGTCTCCTCCACTAGGATCTGATATCCATCTTACTTTTTGCCGATGATGTGGTCCTCCTAGCCTCGTCACCGACAAGATTACAGAGACAGTTGGATTCCCTAGTGCTCTTCTGCGACCTTCGACAATTGACGGTCAACTTGGGTAAAACCAAGGTTATGATCTTCAACGGGTCGAAGAAGTTTGTAGACCTTCATTTCTTCTTCAAAGGGAGGAGATCGAGATCACCAAAGCCTACACATACTTGGGAGTACGGATTTTAGGACCTCGTTTCAGTTTGCGACCGACCCTCCAGCATGAGGTTGCCAAGGGTTATGGGTGTTTAGCCCTTCTCGAGAGACAATGTTTCCACCACCATTTTTAGGACATCTCATCCAAGATGTCTCTTATGGACTCCCTTATTCGATCCATTGTTTTATATGGCTCAGAGATCCGAGGGCCTTCCTTACTGGAGTTTGATTTTAAGAGATTCCAGACCCTTCTCCTTCGAAACATTATTAGATGCAAGCAGACAGTTCCTCATCACATCATCCTAGCAAAATTTGGGGCTCGACCCTTTCGACTTGAGACAGTGTTTGGACTGGTCTCTTTTCTACATCGCATTAGGGGCTTAGCTGACTCAGCTATGGGGCAAGAATGATACTCGTACTTGGCTTACTTCTCTTTTGAGACTATTTCCCTCTCTTGCCCATTGGGTCGGGCCTGAGGTTGGTTTGTAGGGGTTTCAGATTTTTTAGGGTCAGTGGGTATTCAGATTGATTGCCTCCTTCCATTTTGGTATTCCTTGGATGCACCTGGCCATCCCCTACCGACCAGACATGTGTTGAACAAGATCGTCAGAGATGACATTTATAGGCAGTGTATCTAGATCACTTGGGCTAACCCCCGTGACGGGTTACGCCCAAAGATGGCCTTTTACAATGAGCATTTCTTGGATTTTAGAGACGGGTTCATCGTTTGACCATAGTATACATTCCGACACTGGGTACATGCTCTTTGCATTCCTCTAGGCCAGTTCAGAGTAGGCTCTGTTATCGCTCAGTTTGTAGGAAAGGTTTAGATAGCTTGGAGTCAAGGCTCAAACTGGCGTAATAGGAGCTTCCCCACCCACTGTCACCTCGATGGGGAGCTCTTTCTATTTAGGGTGGCTAATCCCAAGGGAGACGTCCCTAGTAATCTGGG
>ML809081.1:195255-219613 GCA_009831015.1 Picea engelmannii | reverse complement strand
ACTTACATTGGGATGACTGGATCTTTGTAGGTTGTATTGTAGCCTTTCTACAAAGTCCTCCAGATTCTCATCTTCTTTCTGCATCATTTTGAATAGCTCCTCCCTCTTCTCTCTTGTTCGGCAGTAGTCTTGGTACTTGTTCACAAATTTCTGTTTCATTTGGTCCCATGTTGTGATTACATGGCCTCCAAGACTCATAAACCATCTTAGTGCATTCCCTTTTAGGGTTGCTGGAAATAGCTTCAGTTTTTGAGCATTAGAAATGTAATCATAACTCCTACATAATATATCAAACTCAAACATAAATTCATCAGGATCCTCCGAAGATAAACCATGAAAATTAGGCAATGCTGAGAGTGGAATGTTTTTCATGGGGGCTGCTCCTCTAGGGAGACCACCTATAGGGAATCCTAATGTAGAAAAAGAATTTTCATCTTTTACCTCTCCTTCTGCCTGTTCTTCGTGATGCAAATCTTCATTGTACTCATCCATGTTTACCTCTGTCTGGTCCCCTGCTGCACTTGCTCTGTCCTCAATGTATCCTACTAGCTTCTGGACTGTCTCAGGGCTCCAAACTTCTCTCCCTATTCCAAAATGTGCTTGAAATGAAGGCTGGGAGTTTTGTTTTCGAAGATTTGGTCGTTGAGCAGCAGATTCAGACTTTGATAAGATTTCGTCTATGTAGGTCTTTCTTCCTCCTTTTCCTTTTCCCTTGCCACCTGTAGGGTTAGTGTCATTGGGGGTTTTCATGCAATCTTTTTATCTAAAGAAAAGAAACCATAAGTGCTTTTGAAATCTATAGCTATCTTCCCCGGCAACGGCGCCAAAATGTTGGTCACTATAATTGCTTAATTGATTCAACAACCAAGTGAAACATAAATTATCAACCCAGGGAAGTCTTTTATTTCAAAGATAGCCATGCACTATATATGCTCAATTCCAAATGCAACTCATAGTTATAGTAAAAGAAACTATGCTAATCACACTTGCTTGAATATACTGAAGTTCTGAATTAAATCACATGAAAGCAACTTCCCTATTGCAGATTTTAAAGATTAATCTAAGAATCCTAGATTACATTACAAATAATACTTGCAATGGGGAAAGAACAACTATTCTGCAATCAGAGAACAGGACCCTTACTCTCAAACAGAGACTTCAGTGCTGACACTCTTTTATGAATAGTAAGCAGAAGACAATTAACTCTATCTAACAGAGAATAAGGCTGTAGTTCCTTCCTTTCTAAGCAGGAGCCTTAGGCCATAATTATGTTTTAGCACACTTGCGAAATTGAGGTTTACAGAGAACGGGATGGTCTGATCCCTTCCTTTCTAAGCAGGAACCTTGCATCCAATCCCTGGCTAGCACACTGCAGAAGTAAATGCAATCTACAGAAGACAAGGTATTCTGATTCCTTCCTGTCTGAGCAGGAACCTTTAACCCGATCCCTGGCTAGCACACTGGCATAATTAAATGAAATCTACAGAAGACAAGGTGTTCTGATTCCTTCCTGTCTGAGCAGGAAACTTTAACCTAGTCCCTAGCTAGCACACTTGCATAATTAAATGAAATCTATGGAAGACAAGGTGTTCTGATTCCTTCCTGTCTGAGCAGGAACCTTTAACCTAATCCCTGGCTAGCACACTTGTAGAGTGAAATCTACAGAAGACAAGGTGTTCTAATTCCTTTCTGTCTGAGCAGGAACCTTTAACCCAGTCCCTGACTGACCTCATAAAATCATCACACAAGATTGCTGATAAAAAGGATTACGAATTTCATTTAATAAACTAAGACAGAGTCAGTTGTGTTTCAGCAAAGCAGAATTTATTAAAAACAATGTTTCAGCAAAACGAAAATTAATCAAAATATAAACAGAGATTCAACACACTTCTAAACTAATGGGTGAATCTTGTGATGAAGGTGGGCCCTCCCTTCTCACAAGATTCCCCTGGAATGGGAAAGCTAGAGACGGATAATCAAAGCAGTCTTTTATTCATCTTTCAAAATGTCATATTATAGTCTGAGAAAAATAAAGTGCGTCCCCCTCTTCTGAAGCGTTTCAATACATAAAAACTTGGATAACCTCGAATGATGATTTCCTCTCCATTAAAGAGGGAACCCTTTCGACACAATTGATCCAAAATTACAAAGTGTATCTGAGTCCTATCTTTAGCTGGATCTACTTTCTAAACCAGACTCGGAGGTCCTAGTCTCGCGCAACCAAATGCTATTACAGGAGCTGAATGAGGCATTGCTGTTACAGCTGGTGTAACAGCTTCTTCTCGTTGCTGCTGATGCTGTTTCAGCATTGCAATTCGCGGGCTGTTTCAGCCACATGAATTGCGCTTTGACTGTGTCGGCATTCTTATGTGGGAGCGACGGTTGGTGCTGTTGACTGCTGACTATAATGGCTTCCTTGTGTTTCAGCATTGTCGGTCCTGGCGGTCCTCTGTGTTTCAGTATCGTCGGTCCTGGCGGTCCTCTGTGTTTCATCATCTGCAGCTCTGGACTGTGTAACAACTCCGTGTTTCAGCATCTGCGAGCTCGAACTGTTCATCAACTCCGTGTTTCAGCATCAATTCTGTGTTTCAGCAACGACGACCTTGGACAGTTCTGTGTTTCAGCATAGGCCTCAAATGCTAATCTACAGTTTTGACCACTTAATGCATTTCTAATCAATAGTCAAGTACGAGAGTAATGTAAAATATTATGCAAAATAGATTAAACGTATAGTAATGAGAAGGGACGTTGTATACCTTTGGGATGATCAGATAAAGTGGTAGTGTGAGTCTAAATATAGGTGATCAAGAGTATAATAATGGCAAAAAGTATAGGCAAAAAGGTACATAGTGTGGTCCTAACAATGACGTGGAGGACCACATTTCTAAGACTTGGGTAAGACTGGGGCAATCCCTCAGAAAGTGGTCGCCCTTACAAAGACTGCAAGAGAATTTGGGTTTCGGATTCTTCATTTTAATATTGTTGACCTCATCAACATTCCCAGTACTATTAATAGTAACTGGTTTCTTAGAGCCAACATCTAATGTTGTTGGGGTCTTGGTCCTTTTCGGGCTCTTCTTCTTCTTCTCTTTCCATTTCTTCTTCTTCTGATCAATCTGGTTACTTGCTTTAGAGATTTCACTAGGCGAAGAAGGAGAAATGGAAGGAGACTTGATGGACGAAGAAGGCGAAAAGTCAACATGAGGTTGATGTGTGGGTGGTGTACCAAAATCTAAAGTATTAGGTGCAAATGAAACATTGGGAGGATTCAGGATCATCGGAGTGGGGAACAACCAAACTAGTAATCCAATAGTGAGTCCTGGAAGACTTAGTGTGGCAACATATGGAGGACCAAAGTTTCCAAACGAAGAAAAGGTATAAGGTTCCCTAGGAGAAGGGGTTCCTCCATTGGTACTCCTAGGATTCGATGCCATTATCACTGACTCGACCTAAGGTCTACTAAGTAAAACAAACAACACACACTACAAATCTAAGAAGCAATCAATCAATCAAACCTTCCTACGATGAAACCACTAGTTGGTGATGAAATCCAACGTCGCGAGATCAAAATAGGAAGGGGCGGGGATAGAGTGGGTGGATCAGTTACGTTGGTGACCTGCTTAACGGACTTACACCTTGGTGCAAGCTTCCACACAGTAATTGTGGATTTACCCTCCAAGGAGACCGAGTGAGTTTGACCAACGTCTGTTCCAGGTACAGTGAGACTTCCCTTCACCGTCACCTTGTGTGAGACCCTAAATATTATGGCTACTAAGGTCACCAACTCGTAGTCAGCTCCTAAGCGGGAACAATCGACAGTCCGATCTGAACGTACGGGCAGGGTATCGAGCCCAAAATCAACTAAAAGGCGTCCACGCAGTAATTGTGGATTTACCTCAAAGTGATCCCCATAATACGATCCGACCACCAAAATCAGTTAAACCACTGAGGGATAATTTCCGTAGCACACCCGAATGCGATCTTGTGCGTAACCCCTGTGTGAGAGGGGGATCCCAGGCAGACTACTGCGACAATTGGATTTGACTCTCCCTACCGCAAGATGCTAAGTTTGTTTGATAGCTTTGGAAAGTTATCCTTTCAATCTATTCCAAAGCCCTACACCTTAAACTAATGTAGGTTTGCTAACAAAGATGTAAAAAAGTCTGATAGATTTTAGTTAAGCGTTGATTTTAATGGCTGTTTTTTACTCAAAGGGTGTACGAAAGTGAAATTGATGGAATGATGACTCAATTCCCAAAAATATGCATGAAATATGATAAGCAATCGTTTCTTTTCAATGAATACCTATTTAAGGGAAAGAGGAAGAGTCATTTTCACTATCAAACACTTGATAAGGAATGCCCTCAATCAATTTTGTTCTCAATCAAATCCAATATGATGCTACAACATTTTAGAAATGCAAACTAATCACTAAAATGTACTTTTGTCATTTTTCATGCGAATGATAATCAATTCAATGCAAAATTTCTCTTGCCAACTACCCTTTCAGATCAAAGAGATTCAGACAAGAAAACACAGATTTCGCACAAACAACACACCCTTTTGCAATCAAACAAGAGAAAGAAAACCAAAAATGTAAAAGGAAAGAGAAAGAGATTGGATCAGATGACCTCAAAGAACCAAATGAGAAGAGTTACAGACTTCTAATGTCCTTCACTAGAGTTCTCGCTCAATCAGATAGGAGAGAAGAAAGCAAGGGATCGATTTCAAGCTCTCAACAACAAAAACTCAAAAAGAATGAAGAAGGGCATAAAATCTGAACAATAAGGTGTTTACTTCTCAGGAGGAAGCATGTCAAAGGTCAAAGGAAGCATCATTGAATCACAAAGCAGCCCAACAAGTGAGAAAAGAGGGTTTTTAACCTCAAAAATGCAATTTTTTGAAGGGATTTTGTGAAAACAGGGGCTGGCGCTCTGGTATAAGGGCCACCAGAATGTTATAACGCTCTGTTCAACAACTTAAGGGAGCACTGGCACTCTGCTAACAAGGTAGAGGAGCGCTGGAGTCCTAAAGCTCAGAAAAAAGTCCAAAAAACCCAAAATTCAGTCAAATTTTGACAATCAGGCTGAGTGTGATGGATTGAAGATTCAATTAGCAAATGCAATAAGATGAATGGGGTGAAAAAGGTCTGAAAACAATCAGGTAAGACAAGGTCTATGAGGAAAGACAAAACTAAGAAAGTTCTGATTCGATCCCCAGTGGAGTCGCCAGTTTCTGTTGTAGGAAAATCTCCCTGCGGACAGGTAGATTGCCTCAAAGAGCGGATTAGGACCACTAAGACTGGCCCCTCTGGGTTGTTGGATAGGTATGGAACTTCCCGGTACAACTTGGGTAGTAGTGGCTTGGGTAGTAATGGCAGTGAAATCATTTAATGGCCTGTACCCAAAAGGGAGTGTAGGTCTCGGTGTTACAGGTGTGCCAATGGCAGCTTGGTTGACCACCGCATTACCGGCGGGAATAGTCAGGATGTGCGGGACTATTGTAGATTGGGCCATCTGGAGGGGAAGAGTAGACCTTGGGCCAATGGATGGTATGTTCGGACCAACGGGCAGTGTGGCTACATAAATGGTGGTACCGGTAAAATGGTTTAGGGGTACGATGTAGGAGATGGGCACATCGACACCTTCCCCTATTCCATAAAGATCTCGCACCAGGCGCGGTGGACTTCAAACAATGTCTGCGGTCCAAAAAGGGTCATCGGCTAAAGGGTTTTGAGGAGACCCAGCCGGAATGTCAGAAGGATCGACGACGACAAATTCACCAATGGAATTCAGTTGGAGGACACGTCGTTCATATCCCTCTGGAATGCGAAAAGCTTCTGGAGACTCTGAAACGATTCAAAAATTCTCTAAAGGAGTGGGAACTTCTTCCTGGGAAGTTGTAGTGTTTTGAACCTTTCTCTTTTGAGGAGATTCCTCCGTAGAATGTGGGGGTAAAGGGGTGTTTCCTTCCATATTTTCTGGAGGAAGTCCATGTAGCCTCCGCAAACGGCGTGGAGGGTCGATGTTGGCGAGAAAGAGTCGGCGAAAGAAATCTATGGCCAACTACCGAAAAGAAACAACATACCCCTGCTGCCGGAAAACAACCACAACGAAAACCGAAATTCCCATGTCTCATTTGTGGTGACGATCACTACACTTGAGACTGTCCACATCGCGATGAAGTGGCCAAACTTTTCAAGGGAAATTCACAACCCGCTGTGCTTACTCAGCCTTTTCCACAGCAGCAATCTTTGGTTGCCCAAAACCCCCATGCCGGGGGGCATTTCAAACCAACCCCATGATGAGGCCTCGACAAGTGCCCACATTTACATGTTTAATGGGGTTAATCTAACCACTCACTCTGCGACATATGACACACTAGTTAAACCTAATAAGCCGAAGACTACTAACGGTTCTTCACCAGACCCGTTACCATCCTCTGTTAATCCTCTGTCTGTTAGCCCTCCATCCGGGCCACTTCAGATTGAGAAACCTTCGTTTGACTCTATATTACGCCCTCCTAAGAGCACCATCCAGAAATATACATTCAATCCTAATTCACGGGCTACCCAAAATTACAATATTGTAGAAGATTTGGCCCAAGCCCCATGTGCTATGTCCGCCTTGGAAGTTCTACAACACTGTCCTAGCCAACGTAGAACGCTCTTAGTTGCTATCGGTACTTTTGATCATGAGTCATCAAACAACCTCACGTTTAATCTGGATGATCATCAACCGCGACTCTCCCACCAGCTAGCTTTCCAAATCGATGTTGTTGTTCACAATCAACAAATTCATCGAACTATCCTGGATGAGGGAGCCTCTACTTGTGTCATGTACTTAGCTTGTTGGAAGGGCTTAAAATTTCTTGCTCTTAACAAATCCCCTACCATGTTACGCGCTTTCGATGGATGAGGTTTTCATCCTCACAGATTATTACAATCCCTAGCTGTTCAGTTGGGCGGCAAAAGCGTTACCGTTGATGTCGAGGTGGTCGATGCTCCCCTCGATTACAACCTATTACTCGGAAGAAGTTGGTTCTACGCTATGACTATTTTCACCTCGTCAGTGTTTCGATGTGTACAATTCCCCCATCAAGGCAAAATTGTCACCGTCGATCAGCTTGATTTTTGTACACCCGACGCTCGCATCCCTGCCACCAACAATATTCCCTTTTTGGGAGACCACCCAGTTACGTATGAAAGCATTGGTGTTGGCTTATTGAAAGATTCTAGCCTTATGGGTACTTTCCCTACACCACTTCCACCTACCGCACACCATATTGCCGTCGTCAATATGATTTCGACTATGCCTTATCAATCCTTGGAATCATCTGATCCTTGGATTGTAACTAGTCCTTTGGAATTCGATGTGCTCGGTGACACTATGCCACTTAGCCCAGTCGAGGCCGCATACGTAGCTATCCAATCTGCCTCTCCCTCTTCAAACAATTCACATTTATTGGCACCCGATGCTTACTCGGTGCCCTCATGGTTGGACTCCCTGTCGTCTGCCGTTGATTACATTTCCCAAATTTTTCCTTCGGACGAATCTATTATGGAAATGATTAGCATTGACGATCTGCCTTGGGAGGATAACCACCATCGATCCTCTTTTCTTCCACCTTTGGAAGAAATTCACCAAGACATACGCTCTGTCTTCCCCCCCAATGTTACCGATGCTCCGCAATCTCCCATCCTCACACAAGATACTTTCTCTGAGGGGAATATGGGTAACATTTCTACTACGATCGCTATTGACATTTCGATCAAGGAAGGTGTCGTGGAAAACATCAACCTTGGTGCTAATTGCACACCCGAGGAAGTGGTCTCTTACACCGCTTTGTTTAAGGAATTCCGCGATGTCTTCGCATGGAGCTACGAGGAGATGCCAGGGATCGACCCTTCAATCGTCATACATGAAATCAAAACTTACCCTGACGCGAAACCATTTTGACAAAAGCTTCGCCCGGTTCATCCCAAGAAAATCGCAGCTATAAAGGCAGAAGTTGAAAAACTTCTAAAATCTGGCTTTATCTACCCCGTCCCTTTGACAGAATGGGTCTCAAACCTTGTTCTGGTTGCCAAAAAACAAGGGACCATCCGTGTTTGTGTGGACTATCGAGATCTCAACAAAGCTTGTCCTAAGGACAACTACCCTACGCCCTTCATCGACTAAATCATCGATAATTTCGCAGGGAGCGTAATCTTCTCTTTCATGGATGGATTTTCTAGGTACAACCAGATTGAAATCTTACCTGCTAATCAACATAAGACAACCTTTATCTGCCCTTGGGGAACTTTTGCTTATCGAAAGTTACCATTTGGCCTAAAAAATGCTGGTGCTACTTTCCAGCGGGCCATGTCGTACGCTTTCCACGATATCAAGCATATCGCGGAGCCTTACCTCGATGATTTACTCGCCCATTCATCCAACCGATCTGATCACATTGCTGACTTGCGGGCGATTTTTCTTCGATGTCGGTTCTACCGTATTCGCTTGAACCCACACAAGTGCATTTTCGCCGTCGAATCTGGTCGACTCCTCGGTTTCATTGTTTCCAAAGATGGGATTAGGGTGGATCCCTTAAAGATCAAGGCCATTCTAGCCTTACCTCCACCTACCAATTTAACCCAACTCCAGATTTTGAAAGGCAAAGCAAACTTCCTCCGCCGCTTCATCTGCAACTACGCCGAGATAACCAAAGGATTCATGCGGTTACTGTAGAAGAACGTCCCTTTCATTTGGGATAACACTACCCATATGTCATTCGATGCTCTCAAGCACGCTTTGACCCACGCTCCCTTGTTACACCCTCCGGAGTACACAAAGGACTATATCCTTTACTTGGCCACCTCCACTTCCACTATTGCGATGGTGTTAGTTTAGGAGGACCCTAACGGCGAAGAACACGTGATTGATTATCTGAGCAAAAGTCTATCTGGACCCGAGCTCCGATATTCGCATGTCGAGAAACTGGCGACTCCCTGGTCTGCGAAACCAGAGATTCTGGGTTCGATCCCCAGCGGAGTCGCCAGTTTCTGTTGTAGGAAAATCTCCCTGCGGACAAGTAGATTGCCTCAAAGAGCTTGACCTTAACTCTAAGACAAAAAATGCTTAATGTGGACACTGAATTCCTTTCAAATCTATGCAAACTAACACATGAGAAGGAAGGAGAATAGAAGTACCTTTTTATCGACGTTTGTCCCTGCACGCTTCGAGTTGAGCTTTGATCCTTTGCTCCTCGCTGAGTCCTGTAGACAAACAAGATACGACCACTTCCTACTCTATTGATATTAGCTTGAAAACAGATCTATCTATCAATGATAAGTTCATGTAAGATCAGACACAAACTAGAAAGAAACATGCCAAGCAAATTATATTAATGAGGACAAAACATTGCTTACAGCCATAGATGAGTTGCAACAGTTTCGTCAAGTCCTCCTTGTCTATCCCTTGCTCAAAAGATCCACGATCTGACTGATGATAGCTTCATCGATTTCTCCCTATGAGATCATAGGTCTCTTGCTTCCAAAACATCTTTGTTCCAACACCACTTATGAGATCATAAGTTTGGTGTGATTCTCCTTTTTCCCAGTCCCCTTTCACCATTAGAAAGCTTGCTTATATAGCCTTGGAGAGGCTTTAACCACTTGAGATATCCTTGGGGAAGGTGAGGATTTTCCTCCTTCAGTTGAGGATCTACCCTAAGATCATGGCTAGATTAGGGATTCGAATCCAACTGCCTTCCAAGAATGAAAATATCCTTCCCCCATTCATCTCAACAACTTAACAACTGCCCAGAATAGGTAGCGCACCCTCAAAAGGATCATCAGAGCGCTGTAGCACTCCCTAGTAGGCTTTAGGGGGGCCCCAACGCTTTCAAAATCCATAACGCTCCCTCAAAAGGGCCAGAGGAGCTTTATAACGCTCCCAGACAGTGTAAGGGGGAGCGCCGGCACTCCTAGAAGAGGTATAGGGGAGTGCTCTCGTTCAAAAGCTCAACTTTTGAGGTGCTTTCAGATGGCAGAAGGTTTATGAGCCTGCTGACTGATTTCTCCTCTTCCAAATCAAATGTTTGAGGTGTTTCAAGTGTCCTTCTCATGTCGTTATAGGCACGACATAGGCATCATGGCAGCATGCTTCCTTGACACTTGTGACACTTGTGAGCAAAGTGCAACATTTGCAACATTTGTAATGACGACACTTGCAACACTATCAAAGTGAGTAATTTCGATGTGTAACATAGATGCATCAGTATTATGATATGGTAGATGTAGACCAACGAAAACCTCCCTTCGTAGGTGATGTGTTTGTGAATCACCACCAGAGCAGTGTTCCATTCGGGTCAAACCCTACTACGAGGTATTCCCCTTCTCCAATCTAGATTCTGCTTATCTGGAAGGAGGAATTGATTTACAAATTCAGTAACCACCTGCTCCTTCTTCCACCATCTTTCCCCTCCAACCACGAGCCTGCAAGCCTTGGCTATAGTCTACTCTGTCACCATCATCAACATCTTACCGATTTCGACCTCGTGACCATCGAAGTTCAAAGCAAATTCCATGGAAAACTGCTCGTCATATCCTTGAAATGTGGTGAGGAACTCAAACGACCCGACGTTTCTGAATCTTTGGGCCATCTGAGGATAGGTTTCAAGAAGTTTGGCACCTTCTGGTTCGATTCTGGCTACTTGTTCACTCCTCTTTGGCGCCATTAAATGCAATTATGCAACTGTCGTCCTCGGGTTCCAAATTCACTACCTGCAATTGTTAGTGTATTCTGTTGCTTTGAATGGATACCTACATTTCTCCCTGCAAGGCTGAATTAAGCCAACTCGAACAGGTAACATATAATGATCATTAAACAATAGGTGATTTTGAAATGAACCCTGCCGCCACGCGTGCATAGCAATTATATTATGAAACTGTAGGATTTGGAAATGATTGCCAAGCTTTCATGGGAGCACACGAACTCTCAATTCACGAATTGTGTCATCATAACTAAATTGGGATGGCAGGCGCAAGTTATGGCATGATTATTTGGCGCTACGGGAATAGGCTTATTCCCGTAGTGCGTTTGACAACTTGAAATTTTAAAATTCCAACGGCATAAAAGGAGACACTTCAAATTTAAACAATGTTTTTCAAAATCAAGCTTAAATAAATCATCAAAGATTACAATGCAAACCATGAAATACCAAAATATAAAAATATAAAACAACTGAAAACAAAAAATGAGGAATGGGTAAGGAGGGTTTAGGACAGGGGTTTCTCACTAAACCAAGAAAAAATTAGAGACTAACATTGACTCCTTCTGGGGATGGAGTTTTGATACTAAACTCCAAGAACTGCAAACCATCGGCTTTCCTTTATCTCTGATTCATTGATTCCCCTGTGACTCTCTGTCTTTTATTTTCAGCATAACTGTAAAAACAAATCCATTGGGTATATATAGTCTTTATTGAAAGAAAACCTACTGTACTAACTCTAACCTGTCAAACTTTTAGATGAAATAATGCTTCAAGAACCTCCCATTCACTGCCCCCCCCAAAATTTCAGTGTTAGCTAAATTATGTAGGAGAAAAGTGTTATTGTTCATTACCTTGGTTATCCTGAAAGGACCATACCATAGATTATCGAACTTTCCGTGTTTTGCTTTATCTTCTCTCCTGGCATCCCATCTCAACACCAAATCTCCTTCATTGGAAACATCTTTCTTAGTTCCTTTATCAAATGTAGCCTTGATTTTGTTTTGATGAGCAACATCTTTCTGGTTAACCTGTTCTCTGGCCTACTGAACTTCAATGAGCTGAAAAATCCTTCTTTGTACATCATTGGGTTCTTCTTGTTCTTCTTGCAGAAACTTCAAGAATGGCAGGCCTAATTGAGTTGGAAGGATAGCTTCTATGCCATATACCATTTGGAAGGGAGATGTCCCAATAGCTTTCTTGTTGCTGATGCGATCAACCCATAGAGCAAACTTTAACTTGGAATCCCATGCTTTTTTATTTTCTGCCAGCAACTTTTTGATAATCCTTACCAGTGTCTTATTGGAAGATTCAACCAATCCGTTCCCATGGGGGTAGTAGGGAGTAGAATGAACCAATTTGATATTGTATTTATTGCAGAATTCAAGCATGGAATTCGACTTAAAAGCCTGTGCATTATCAGTGACCAATTTTTTAGGACAGCCAAACCTGGAAAAATTTATCCCTCTAGAAATTCCATGATTACCTTGTTTGTAGTATTTCGAGTCAGAATTGCTTCTATCCACTTTGTAAAATAATCGGTGGCCGTAAGAATCCATCTATGCTGCCCTGATGAGGTGGGATTAATCTCTCCAATGAAATCTAATCCCCACTGTTGGAATGGTCCATGGGCAATGATTGGTTTTAGAGGCATAGATATAAGTTTCTACTTCCCGACAAATTTATGACAAGGTTCACATGCTCTGCCCTGAGCAAAAATATATGAGAATAGAACTGGCCAGTAATAGCCTGCTCTAAGAATTTTGAAGGCAATAGCCTTCCAATGATGATGACCTCTGTAGACACCATGATGCAGATCTTGAAAGATTTGTTTAGCCTCCTTTTCGTCCACACATCTCAACAGAAAACCATTGGGATCTTTCCAAAACAGGTTCTGATCAACAATACAATATTTTACAGCTCTCAAATTTAATGATCTGTATTTTGATTTATCCAATTCTGGGGGAGATTGAAAATTCAGCAAGAAAAATACGATGTCTTTATACATTCTGAAGAAACATACTTGCTGTTTATTTGTAAATCAATTTCTTCAATCTGGACAGAAGAGTCCCGTGTCATGTCTGAAAGATGGTATAATCCAATTGCTTTGTAATTGGATTCTGTCATTAATTTGGCGAGGCCTTGTCCCTTTATCAGCTGGGTAGGCTTTATGGTGAGATCGTATTCCAAGATTTTGGTTATCCATATCCCCCTCTTACCTTCACAATCAGGCTGAACCGATATTTCTTTGACTGCACTGCTTGGGACATAAGCAATAATTTTTGATTGAAGAATATACACTCTGAAAGATTTTAAAGCCTTCACTAAGGCATAAGCCTATTTTTCTATTAGATCATGCTTCAATTCAGAATCCCTGAGGGTTTTGCTAAAGAAGGAGATAGGCTGCTCATGACCTTGTTCATTTATTTTTAGAAGAACCACGGCTATGGCATTTTCTGATGCAAATGAAAAAATCATGAACTCCTTAGAAAAATCTAGGCTAATTAGAACAGGTGCCTGAACAATAGCCTGTTTGATCCTTTTGAAGGATTCTCTTGCCTCTGGTATCCACTTAATTTCTGGATCCTTTTTCAACATGTCAGTGATGTATTTGACAATCTCTACAAAGTTAGGTATAAACCTCCTTAAAAAATTAATTTTACCAATGAAGGACTGAATTGACTTTTTATTTCTCGGAATGTCGATTAGCTGAATAACCTTTACTCTTTCTAGATATATTTTAATTCCTTCAAGCAAAACGATGTTTCCAAGAAGCTTACTTTCCTCCATGGAAAAATGTGATTTTTTGGAATTAAGTGATATGCCGTACTTTCTGCATTTCTCAAAGGTTTGCTTCAAGTGCTGTAAATGGTCTTCACCTGATGCTGAAAATACAGTGATGTCATCAAGGTAAATCGCCACAAACCTATGTTTCTCGCCAACGAAAGCTATATCCATAGCTCTTTGAAATGTAGCTCCAGCATTCATCAACCCAAAAGGCATCTTTTCGTACATAAAGCTGCCCCAAGGAGTGGTAAAAGATGTTTTCTTTTTGTCTTCTTCGATTACTGATATTTGATTGTACCCTGAATATCCATCAAGCATATAAATTCTCTTTGCGCCGACAACCTTTTGTAAGATATAATCCATTTTTGGTAATGGATAATTGTCTTTCAGAGAGCACCTGTTTAGATTTCGGAAGTCTACATAGAGCCTTATCTCTCCGTTCTTTTTCTTGACGGGCACAAGGCTTGCTACCCATTCTGAGTATCTTAGTGGCACTATGATTTTTGCTTCTAGCAGCCTCTTCAACTCCTTTTCTATTATTGGTAACAGTAAAGGATTGAATTGCCTGAATTTCTATTTTATAGGTTTTGATCCAGGTTTCAGAGGGATTTTATGCTGAATAATTTCTGTATCAAACACTTTCAGATCTTCACAAGACCAGGCGAATATATCTGAATATTGTTTCATTAATTCAATATATGCTTCCTTCCTCTTTTTTGACAGATTCCTGGATACTTTTACCAACCTGGGATTTGCATCTGAACTAATGTCACAGTCTTCCACATCTGTTTCTTCTGTTTGGATAACAACCTTCTTGGAGACATCATTATGATCGAACAACCTTTCTAATGGAACCAAACCCTTAGGCAGATGGTTTGTCTTCAATTCGATGATCTTGTGACCAACAATAGTATCTTGAAGAATTTATGCAGTGTGTATTTCTACTTCTGCATCTTCGTCATCTTGATCAATTGAAATATTAGAAAACTCTTCAATGGTTTTCAAAAATCTCTGAATTTCCTCATCATCTTTAAAAACCTGCCAATGTTTTATATTATTCAGAATTGAAGGTCTGTGTCTGACTTCAATTTGAAACTTCAGATTAGGAAACATCAGAGTTTTAAAATTGCTTGCTGCAAATGCCAAAGAATCAACCTACTGATTTAAATCCCCGTGAACAAAAGTAATATTGAATGCCAAGACGAAATTATCCACATAATCCCACACCTCATTTCTGTATTGTTTCAATCTTTGCTGTTTATTTTGATATATGTTTCTAACCTGGTGAACAATAAGTTCAAAGTCTCCAAAAACATACAACTTATTTATTCCCATGTCTCTTGCGGCTTTCAAACCTAATAGCAAAGCTTCATACTCACTGATGTTATTAGTGGTGTCAAATTCAAGTTTATATGACATTGGAATAACCTCTTTAGTAGGGGAAATGAAGACAATACCATCTCTGGAACCTTCTTTAGAACAAGCCCCATCAAAATACATTTTCCAAACAAAATGGTCTTCACTATCTCCTGCTGCAATTATTGGCTTTCTGACTGATACTTCTGCCATTTCCTCATCCATATGAAAAATAGAAGAACCCAGATCATCTTCTACAACATATATAGGATGATTAGTGGGATTATCGTGATCACTTACCAAATAAGCCAGTCTGATTTCTTTGTATAATCTCCATTGTTCACCACCAAAAACAGGTATGGTTGCATAGCTTAGGTCCATCTGCAGAGTGCCACCTACCTTTTTAGCCCAAGATCTTGAAAGTAGCATCCCAAATTTTGGTGGTATGTCAGCCACGATAACATCTAACACCACACTCTTCATAGGTAATTGGGAAAGAGTTACAACCACATCTTTCATAAGCCCAAGACATTTGACTTTCTTGGAATCAAAAGAATATAGATCATGATATGGTCTAGTAATGTCCAACCCTAATTCTTCCATCACCACCTTAGGCATGACATTATGCGAAGCACCTGAATCCATTAAGCAATTATGCAGTATCTTGTCATGGATATTTAGTGAAATGTAAAATGGTGGAGAGGCATCAATTTTGTCTTCAATGTGAGGTCCAATAGTAATGGCAGGGTTTTCATCTTCAAGGTTGACTATATCTAAGAAGGTGACATGAGATGGAGCTTCTAGAGCCTCAAGGACAGTTTTTCTGAATGGTTCTATTTTCAGAAGTTCTAATAATGGTACTGGAATCTTGATTTTGTTGATTTCATGTTCTAAATTGAAAGCAAAGACATTTTTATCTGGTTCCCTTATGTCAGCAGTGCTATCTTTGACAGGTTGCTTCAATGAATGATCCGCTTGAACATTGGGAACGCCTTTGATTGCCCCAGTCTTAACTAAAGTACTCGATTTCTTTGTAGAAATATGTATATCTACTTTAGGTGCCTGGGAACCAGATATGAGATTGTACCTTTTCCCTGTAGGTTCATGCTGGACAATCTCCTCTCCATCCCCTTCCTCAAACTGATTTGCAATCAAAGTATCTTCATATTCTTGCTGTGTTACATGTAGAGGAGATGATTCAAAATCATTCAAATGAACTACAAAGTCTTCTTCTGTACCATCATTATCTTACTCCTCATCTACTGCATTATTCTGAAAAGGAGGTAACACCTTTTGGTCATCTTGATTTTTTCTTTCTCTTGGTAGAATTTGAGGTACATTGTTTGGTCTCATGAACTGATTTGGATTTCTATAACTGCCCTCCTATGCAAGTCTATTGGGCTGCTTTTTGTTCCATATTCAACCTTGCCATCTCAGATGTCAAAGTTTTCAACATCTTAGTCATTTCATCCATTTTAATATCGGATGCTGAATTAGAAGATGAAGGCAACTCTTCCTTTTGATTTTTCCTATCTCTATCACTTCTGGACTTCAATTTGTCTATTGCTAATATGTTTGATTCTACCTCAATAGCTGCATCTTGCATTAGGCTGAGGGTAGTGGCTCTTCTTTCCCTAAGCAATAAGGAAAATTTAGCATCGAATGCATTGACAAACGTGATTTTAGCTGATGTCTCTGAAGGTTTTATCTCCTCTCGAAATTTACCATACATCAGGTTGAACCTTTTGGTAAAATCAGTAATTGATTCTCCTTGTTTCCTCCTTAAAGCACCAAATTCAGTAAGGTAATACTGAAAGTCTTTTTTTATCTACCCATCGATTGAGAAAGGCCTCATCTAAAGCTACAATATCAGCTATTGAATTAGCAGGCAAACTCCTGAACCACTTTCTTGCTTCCCCATTTAAACTCTGTACGAATAATCTCATCCATACATCAGCATGCTCTACATTGAAATTGTCTGCAAAACTATAAAACAAACTCAAATGCTCTTCAATAGTAACTGATCCATCTCCATTAAATCTGGGCAAATATCTCATATAATCATTTGGTGGAAAAGCATACATGACTTGAGGAAGTACCAAGGGAGCATACCTAGCTGCAACTATTTGGTCCATTCTGTCTGCGGCCATATTAGCTGTGTTTATAGCTTGGGGAGTAAGCAAGGTTGGTGATGCTGCAGGTGAAACAATTCCTTGTATATTACAACTTATATGTATTGTCCCTGAACCTTGTCTTTCAGCAGATGGAGATTTCTCTTCTGAACTATGATCAACTAATGGACTGAGAAACAAAGGATTATCAAAATAACAGTAATGTGATCCGAAATCTTCAAATGAGAAAGATTCACAAGATGACGAAGAAGTCTCTGTTTCACTCTTAACACTTGTGCTGGGAACTCTCAAATTTCCAGTTTCAAACAACAAGAATGGATATTCCTGTTTAATAAGTTCAATAAGAAACTTCCTTTGTTCTGAATTTAATTCTGAAACATTTGTTGGGAATGAAACTATATCAGACTCAACAACAGGCTTAATTTCACTTTCAGGTTTCAAATCTTCATTTGCTTGGGTTTTAATGATTTCAGAAGATTCTGCCTGAGAATTTTCTGAAGATAATTTCCCTTTTGAATGTGAAGACTGACTAGGAAGAACTTTAGGATTTCTTAGTATTTTTTCAGGATCTGGCACTGCCGCTACAGGCTTGGGATCTGGGTTTTTCCTTGTTACTGGTCTCTTATTTGATGGTGGAGCATTTTTTGGAACTTTAGGTCCTTTCCCTTCTTTATTAAGAGCCAGAATTACCACAGAGGAGTCGCCAGGTGAATAATCACAATCTTTAGAAAATGTCCAAAATCTTGTTCACCATCAAGATCTGACTCTAAACTTGTCATTTCCCCAGGGAAGATATCTTCCTTTCTTCGTCCTCGGCAACGACGCCAAAAATGTTAGTCCCTAAAGTTGCACTCGACTGGTAAGGGCAAGCTAGGGCATCATTGATTTTATTGCAAAGTGTTTTTGAGGGTTTTATGATTTGGTTTTGGTATAATGGTTAAAAACTGGGTCAAGTTTACAGCATGGCATGAAAATCAAGATTAAAATATTGCATATCCCATTGGCTGAATAATAGGTAGGTACATAGATGGAGTAAACCAATTCAAGAAAAAGGAAAGTGAAGTCTTCAATTTGTCAACTTCACAAAAGTTTAGTGTCAATATATTATAAAGAAACAGGAGTATCAGCTTGAAATCATTACTTGAAAATTATCTCTACAACAAAATCTTCACTGTATAAATTAACATTCAAGAACCAAAAAGCATTGCAATTTGAATAATAAATTCAAGCAAGAAAAATGAAATAACAGAGTAGAAAAAAGAAGGTCTAACCATCCATATGCCTTTGCTATTAAGTGTCAATTGAACATAAATGCCTTTTACAATAAGCTCCACAAAAAGTTTCTCTAGATCTCCAATTTTTCGACCTCCACATGGTCTTTATTCTGTCTATTTAAACTATCTATAAAACTTCCAGATCCTATTATCTATAACATCTTTAAATGACTAGAATAAAAAAGTATCCAACTCCTAAAGTAATTCACTCAAAATGAGATTCTACTCCCCAAAATAGTCCACAACTGAACAACTTGATATAACAAACATTGCCAACATTACATTTGACTCTACAAAATAGGGATTTTGTTTGAATCTGTAAAACAGATCGGAGTCTTAGCATCTCCCTGATCAAACGAATAATCTTTTCCATATCTCCTGGAGAACCTTTAAACAAAATTGTAACAAATCTTTATGTGATAAAATCACAACAGTGGCTTTGGCGTTTTTTTGCTTGAGCTTCGTGGTTAACACAACATTGTGCCAGTAAAGTTTGAAATTAATTTCCCTGAGTTCCTTAAGCAATTCCCTTTGCTCCTTCTTCTTCTTTTTAAGACTTTGAATCCTTTCTTGTTGGAGAGCATTCCACTGTTCTATCTGCATCTTTTCCTTCTTTAATTGTTTTATTGTTTTATGAAATTCCTTAATCTTTTCCTTATCAGTTCTTATCTCAACCCTGAATCCTGAACAATCTTCAGAAGGTGCAGTTTCATTTAGATTTAAGGTAACACTAGGTTCCTTGGCTTTAACCTGGTATTTTGAGATTAATTCAAAGCTATGTTCTTCTTTAGAACTTGATGAATCTAAAGCTCCAGGTACCTCTGGTAAGTAATCTGAGTCTTCCAAGTAATCCTGTTTTTCTTCAGGGAATTCACTGATGCCTTTAGCCATCTCTTTAGCCTTTGCTAATCTAGTTGAAGCTCTCATTACAGGGCATGTAGGTGGTGTAAATATTCCCTTTCCTTTGCTGATAGATTTTTTGGGAAATGGGGTCTTTTTTGCTCTTTTCCTGGTGCTTGTTTCAACATCCTCAGAATCATCTTCTATGATTATGGTGTTTTCTTCTTTGATTGACGGATTGAACATTTCCTTTGACTTCAGCCTATACTTATTAGTAACCCTGGTAGAATTTCTCCGAGGTTTCTGTGATACACACACACCTTTATCCTTTTTTCCTTTGATTGCAATGCTCCTTTTGCTGGTCGATAGCATTTCAGACTTGACTGTAGTTTGAGTAACGAGATCATTATCTGACTCTATCTCTCCTTTAACATCTTCCTCAGGAAGCATTTCAATTTTGGGCTCCCATCTAGGTCTCTTACTTCTGCTCTTCTTAGTTACCTTGATATCAGAAGATTCATCTTTCATAGGGTTTTCATCAGAAATATCTCGACTCTGTTTAATAGTTTTCCTTCCTCTGCCCTTTTTCTGCTTATTGGATTGAGTGATAGGTTTTAAGGATTGCGTGAGCCAATTCCAGGGCTTCTATAATTCGTTCAGTGCAGACATGACTAGGGTTTTAATCAGGACTTGATGGAACAAACTGCCTTTGGCATTAGTGGAAATTGACTGCACTTTCTTAGACATTTTTGTCAAACTTTTAAGCAGGAAATAAAGAAGATTTAAAGGGTAGTCACTATTTAGATGCATCAATATGATGATATGGTAGATGTAGACCAATGAAAACCTCCCTTCGCAGGTGATGTATCTGTGAATCACCACCAGAGCAGTGTGCCATTCGGGTCGAACCCAACTGCGAGGTATTCCCTTTCTCCAATCTGGATTCTGCTTATCTAGAAGGAGGAATTGATTTACAAATTCAGTAACCACGTGCTACTTCTTCTACCATCTTTCCCCTCCAACCACGAGCCTGCAAGCCTTGGCTATAGTGTGCTCTGTCACCAACATGAACATCTTACCGATTTCGACCTCGTGACCATCGAAGTTCAAAGCTAATTCCATGGAAACCTGCTCGTCATATCCTTGAAATGTGGTGAGGAACTCAAACCACCCGACGTCTCTGAATCTTTGGGCCATCCGAGGATAGGCTTCAAGAAGTTCGACACCTTCTGGTTCGATTCTGGCTACTTGTCCGCTCCTCTTTGGCGCCATTAATCTCAATTCTGCAATCGTCATGCTCGTGTTCCAAATTCACTACCTGCAATTGTTAGTGTATTCTGTTGCTTTGAATGGATACCTGCATTTCTCCCTGCAAGGCTGAATTAAGCCAACTCGAACATGTAACATATAATGATCATTAAACAACAGGTGATTTTGAAATGAACCCTGCGCGCGTGCGTAGCAATTATATTCTGAAACTGTAGGATTTGGAAATGATTGCCAAGATTTCGTGGGAGCACACGAACTCTCAATTCATGAATCGTTTCATCATAACTAAATCGGGATGGAAGGCGCAAGTTATGGCATGATTATTTGGCGCTACGGGAATAGGCTTATTCCCGTAGCGCGTTTGACAACTTGAAATTTTAAAATTCCAACGGCATAAAAGGAGACACTTCAAATTTAAACAATGTTTTTCAAAATCAAGCTTAAATAAATCATCAAAGATTATAATGCAAACCATGAAATACCAAAATCTAAAAATAGAAAACAACTAAAAACGGAAAATGAGGAATGGGTAAGGAGGGTTTAGGACAAGGGTTTCTCACTAAACCAAGACAAAATTAGAGACTAACAGGAGTGACCTAGGAAACTTCTTGTGGAGTATTGTTGGAGATTGATGGACACAACGAGATTTGACATTGCTGCAAGCTAAATCTTCCTATAACTATAGTGTGAATGAAACTACAATAAAATGAGCCCTCCTAATTATTCAAGAAAGGAATCGAAAAAAATTTGTGGATTTAATGGAGTTGCCAATTGATGATCATATTAACAAAGATTCTAAATTACTTGCAAAACATATTCAAGAAGTCCAATCATAAATAAAAAAAATTCTACATGAGATGAATTATACAAGGCACGAGCATATCTCCATAGAAAATAAATGATTCCCCAAGTTGGAGAGCAAGCGACAATGTACCTAAGAAAAATGAGTGATTTCTTGAATGTACCTACAAAAAGTTAAAGTAGAAGAAAACTGGACCTTTAAAATTTTTGAAGAGGACAAAATGACGATGCATATGCCATTAATTAATCTCACAAAAGAGTTAGACACCAATCAAGTTTTCAATGTTTCGGACAATTATACATATTGTATAGAGTCAAATGAAGAACTTGATTATGCTGAGGAGGCAACTTCATGAGAAATTACCAAAGAAGAAAAGATAATAAATTGAAAGGGCCAGACACTAAGTTTACCAAATTTAGACACTACCGGGATACATGAAAAATAACTATCCTTAAGGCATGTTTCCGATGAGGAGGCTATAGGTCAAAGGTTCAAATATGGTCAAGTCCCTCAAGTTTACAAACCACTATTGTGGCCTACGGTTGAATTAATCTCTATTTGAATATTTTGGGGAAGAGGGGGTGGATCTTATCCTCTATCTATATATTCTAGGGAAGAGAGGGGGATCCCACCCTCTATATATATATTCCAGGGATAGGATAGGATCCTGTGGGGTTTCTCTTAGGGAAAAAATGAAAAATAATTAATGAAACACCATGGGAATAATATGACCAACATTAAGAGTCTCAACTATGTCGTTTAGAGTATACTTTGGTAAGGGGAGGTTGATGAATGTGCATGAAAACAAGAGGATAAGGTAGGTACATGGGAATGGGAAGGGAAGACACAATGCATTGATAAGGTGCATGCACTTGGGACGAAAAGTCCATGGTGAGGTAAGAAAAAATGTTAAATTTGGAGCATCACTTGGTGCATGCATTAATGAGTTTTGCATATAGAAAATGAAGTAGAAAAGATACTATGAGAGCTACCATAAGATAATTTTGGGTAAGGACTATTTTAGTTAATGACAAGTTTTGGATAAGTTAGATATATCATTAGTGGACAATTAGTCCGTAGGGTTAGCTCAATCAATTGGTGCCATTATTACAAGGATGCTTCTAGTAATTTAACTCATTGTGTAGGTCCCTAGTTCGATTTTTAAGGGTAAGGCACAATAATTTTATGCCACCCACTTTATACTGGGTACCATCCTGAGCATAGGGGCAAGTGCCCAATGGTTTTCCGGGAAGTTATTTCCAAGGAAAAAAATTATCATTGGTGGATACTGATGGATGAGAACTTTATTTAAAAAAGGATGTGATGTACTTTCGAGAGGACAAAAAAAAATAGATAATTGTTAGTAAGAATTTTGTTAGTGAAAGTGATTTTGAGTGTTCAATTTCCTTTAACTTGTAATTTGATTATGTTATGATTTGACTTTTCCCTAGTACTAGATTAAGGTGTGAGTTTGTAACTATATGAAAATATGCAACTTATCCAACTATATGAAACTATGCAACTATATGCAACTATATGCAACTTTATGCAACAATGCAACTTATGAAACTATATTGCAACAATTTCGTATGCAACTATATGCAAATATGCAAATATATGCAACTATATGCAACTAGGCAACTATATGCAACAATGCAACTTATCATGTTTTTTAGTGACTATATGCAACGATGCAACTATATGAAACTTATGCAACTATACGCAACTATGCAATTGTATGCAACTATATGCAAATATGCAACTATGCAACTATATGAAACTATATGCAACTTTATGCAACAATGCAACTTATGCAACTATATTGCAACTATAAGCAACTATATTGCAACAATTTCGTATGCACCTATATGCAACTAACTGCAACTATGCAACTATATGCAATAATGCAACTTATCATGTTTTTTAGCGACAATATGAAACTATATGCAACTTTATGCAACACTGAAACTTATGCAACTATATGCAACTTATGAAACTATATGCAACTATATGCAACTTTATGCAATAATGCAACTTATGCAACTATATGCAACTATATTGCAACTATATGCAACTGTGTTGGTACCAAAAACGTATATTGGCACGATAACTTATTTTCTTGTTTTAACGAGTGTAGGTACCACTAAATAGGTATCTGTCGGATCTATCTTCCTTGAGTGATGATCAAGATATACTAAGAGAGGTTGACAGTGAGACGTGTTGTACTAGATCTACCGGTTCTAGATCAACTAGATCTGAAAAGGTTAGGAAAATATTTCGTATACGCATGCAATTTTTTATTGCCAACAGAGGGTCATGTAATTATGATGCTGAGAGCATAGGTGACATTGAGTTTCCCTTGAGGTATAAACATCTAGTGCAACGATGGGCACCTAAGGAGCTACCTAAAGTGGACACATATTTCTTCATCGGAGGGAGGATGTATCGAATTGCTCCTTCGTCCTTACATGGATTGGGGTTATTTCCATGCATGGCATAAAGGCAGGCTATGGCACTGTAACTGAATTGATGGAGTATGTCGGACCATTATACAAATACAATCACTAGTTGATGTTGGTCCGATATACGCAAAGTATGCAGAGATACAAAGTTGCCGCAAATATACATAACTAGTAGATAACAATCAAAATAAAGGGGCAACTATGTATATTGATGGAAGGCCAAAAGCTACTGGAAACATTGTAGGCTTTATAAATAGTATACGACTAGTGGAAACAACTAAGAAACCAAATTGCATATTTGAGGGATGCGAAGGAAATCGTATATTTGTATGTGCAACAAAAACAATAGTTCTAGGTGAAGAGTTGTTGATCGATTACAACTTAAATTGAATAGATGGAGTGGGTAGGACTATGGGGGTAAATATCTTACATACCATTCAACTCAACCTTTGATAAATCATTGTTACAATTTATCGTTGCAATATTTCAAAATTTCAATTTCAATTTTTTACAATTACTTTCATAACTCTTGTTGATTAATTTATTGTGTCAGCATCTATCCAGGGTGACCGTGAGATATCATAGGCTACATATGTCCAGGGTGAACGTGGAAAGGCACCCACTGTGCCTTAGCAGGTAAATGTTAAATACAGTAACAACTTATGACTACAACAACTAAAATTC
>ML809081.1:132321-177469 GCA_009831015.1 Picea engelmannii | reverse complement strand
AACAACAAAAATGGGTGACTAAGCTCTTTGGATATGATTATGAGATCATTTACAAGAAGGGAAAAGACAATGTTGTGGCGGATGCACTGTCCCAGAAATATGAAGACGAAGGATCCCTTTTTTCTCTTTCCTTCATTGTACCCGATTGATTCCAAGCTGTGCGCCAGGAATGGCTTCAAGATACCAAAAGTTCACATCTGATCCAGCAACTGCAGCACAAGGCTCCGGCTCCCCTAGGGTACTCCTGGCTCCAGGATGAGCTTCGATACAAAGACCACTTGTATTTAAGTAAACAATCCAAGCTCAAATCCACGGTGCTTTCTGAGCTTCATGCTACACCCACAACGGGGCACTCAGGGTTCACCAAAACATATGACCGAGTCAAATGTTCTTTTTTCTGGGATGGTATGAAACAGGACATCCGTAAGTTTGTCGCTGAATGTGAGGTGTGTCAACGCAACAAGGGAGAAACAATCAAATCTCCAGGCACCCTCCAATCGCTTCCGATTCCCCCTGCTATTTGGAAGGATATCTCTATGGACTTTATTACAGGCTTACCCAAATCGGGTAATAAATCAGTCATAATGGTGGTGGTGGATCGCCTTTCCAAGTATGCTCATTTTTGTGCTCTTCCCCACCCATTTATTGCATCCAAGGTGGCTCAAATTTTCATGGACTAGGTCTTCAAGCTTCATGGCATGCCGCACTCTATTGTTTCCGATCGAGAGCCAACTTTCACAAGCAATTTTTGGCAAGAGCTGTTTAAGCTACAAGGCACACAATTGCATCTCAGCTCAGCTTATCATCCCCAAACGGATGGTCAAACAGAAGTTGTCAACAAGTGTTTGGAAACATATCTAAGGTGCTTTGCCTCTGAAAAAAAACACCAGTGGGCTCAATGGTTACCCCTTGCTGAATGGTGGTACAACACTACATACCATACAACCACTCACATGACTCCTTTTGAAGCAGTATATGGACATAATCCACCTTCAGTTCTCTCATACTTACCGGGTACCTCGAAGGTCTAGGCGGTTAACCAAACACTTACAGTTTGAGAGGATATCCTTCGTACCCTTAAAGAGAACTTGGTCATGGCACAGAATAGAATGAAGCAGCAAGCAGATCAAGGTCGCTTTGAACGTAAATTTACAGAAGGGGATCAGGTGTTTCTGAGACTGCAACCATATAAGCAAAGTTCCCTCAAGGCCGAGCATTTTCAGTAGCTAGCACCCAAATTTTATGGCCCTTACATAGTTCTCAAGCGTGTGGGACAAGTCGCATATCAGTTAGCTCTGCCCAGTCAGTCGGTTAACCAAACACTTACAGTTTGAGAGGATATCCTTCGTACCCTTAAAGAGAACTTGGTCATGGCACATAATAGAATGAAGCAGCAAGCAGATCAAGGTCGCTTTGAACGTAAATTTGCAGAAGGGGATCAGGTGTTTCTGAGACTGCAACCATATAAGCAAAGTTCCCTCAAGGCCGAGCATTTTCAGTAGCTAGCACCCAAATTTTATGGCCCTTACATAGTTCTCAAGCGTGTGGGACAAGTCGCATATCAGTTAGCTCTACCCAGTCAGTCGAAGCTACATCCTGTTTTTCATGTTTCATGCTTGAAGAAGGTGATTGGAACCAGGTGCCAAATTCAAACCAACCTTCCAGAGTTAGCTGAAGAAGGATCCATTTGGCTACAGCCAGAAGCAGTTTTGGACCAGTGTGAGCGTCTCCTGCGTCAGAGAACCATCAAGGAAGCACTAGTACAGTGGAAAGATATGACTCCAGCAGATGCCACTTGGGAACTAGCTACCATTCTGTAGTAGTTTCCACATCTCAAGCCTTGAGGACAAGGATTTTTTTAAGGGGGCGGACATGTTAAGGTCCTAACCTGCACATAGGTACATCAATGTATTAGGATGTAATAAAGGTCAATATTAACAAGGCCTTTCAATAAAATAGAATAAGGCGGATGTGAGAAGACCTAATAGAAGCTTCTGCTTCTAGAAGGATCTTCCTCTAGATGCTTTTCTTAATAGACATATTTAGTATAAATAAGGGTCGAGGGTATGAGAACCCTAGCTTGGAGATTATTGTAACAGAGCGCTGCTCAATTGGAGGTTGCCCCTCGAAGAGGCCCGTGAACATTGCTTTCTGAATCAAAGTGCTATTTCTATTGCTATTGTTATATCTCTTTTTTGTGTATTGTGAAGATTATGCTGGATATTTTACTATTATTCTGCCATTTCTAGCATTTTATTTTTGTTCTGCATATTTTATATATCTAGTATCTTGCACCTCCCCAATGATTTTTAACTCAATATTTTTTTTTCTACCACACACCAATTAACAAAAAACATATATGATATATTATACCTAGTTCCACAATTGCTTGCCCTTGTCCTCTCGTTGGCTACAACAATGATAATTACAAGACTTTTACCAGATAATGTTTGCACAATGTAGGATTCACAAGAATTATCACCCAACCACTACACTTTTGTATACAATAGTTCCTTCATAAATTGTTCCTCACCAGCTATAATATTTTTGTCATTATTAGCTAACTTTTCCAGCAATTTAGAACTACATATATAGAGTTAGATTTACGACCATTTTTTCTTAAACAACACCACAGCCTTAGAATTCTATTTCTATGTCTATTCAGCCAAATATTGTCCACATCGACACTACACACCTCCGATGGCTTCTCTAGTTAGAACTACATACCTATATAGGTAGATGTACAACCATTCTTTCTTAAACAACAACAACACCACAACGTTAGCATTCTATTGCTACATCTACTCAACCAGATATTGTCCACATAAACACTACACCTCAGATGGTTTCTCTAGTTAGAACTACATACCTATATAGGTAGATGTACAACCATTCTTTCTTAAACAACAACACCAAAGCCTTAACATTCTACTACTATGCCTACTCAGCTAGATATTGTCCACAACGACACTACACCTCAGGTGGCTTCTCTAGTTCTTCATCCTTCAATGTAACTCAAACATGGCTATACAAATTCTCTTCATATGTATACTTCACCAACATGGATGCACACCACCACCAATGCTTATTTGTACCATAGAACACATTCCATATTCATTGTGCACATTAATCGTTGGAGTTTTCTTGTTTACACTCTAGGAGCAACACACCAGATCATGGACATGACATCTTCAATGGATATTGATCACCTCGACCCCACAACAAGTTCTTCACATCAACACACAAATAAGTATCAGTCCTAGATCACCACAAACTCAGACTAGAACATCCTTACTATATTCAAATCCCATGCATTCTATTTTTCCACCAAGTCCATAATGTCCTTGAAAAATAATAGTTGCAAGAGATTTCAACAAAGCACACTCAGCCTTGTAGGATCATATCAATAGTTCATGCCATACCACCCTTTAATCTTTCCACCAAGTTTATCACCTAGAGCAGTGTGATCACCCTTCGTTTCAAAACATTGTGATCACACTAACTTGATTTTGTGTGACTACCCTTCGAGTTAAACATTTCCATTTCTCTTCATTTATATGGTATCATGTACCTTCATTTGAATAGGGTGAGTTACCTTTACTTGAATAGGTGTAAGTGTCTTTGTTTAAACAAGTGCTCCATTCTTTTGATCTACCATTCTTTCAAAGTGTTACAACTTTTTTCGTGGGAACAACTTTGATTTATTTCATTCATATGAGTGTGAGTAACCTTCATTTTTTTGGTAAGGGAATGACTCAACCACAAGGATATGGGTCAATCACGAATCACGAATCCCAACATCCAGCTTCTCAATATGGTATACCATATCTCACGTAGATTTTTTTTTTTAAACTTAAAGGAAGCATAGCAATATCGACGATAGTTTGTTGCAAGGCAAGGATTTTTTTGAACAAGTGTGGCAATAACGACGAAAGTTCATCGTACTTTTCCATGGTTTTGCGTTGCTCATATAGCATCTGCGTCGTAAATTTTGTCTCTGCCAAACATTTTCATCGCTATTGCCACACTTTTGCATCACAACTTTCCACAGTTTTGTGTCGCACGTATAGCATCTACGTCGTAATCTGTTGGTAAGTTTTTTACCTTGGCATGGTTTTTCGTCCCTATTGCGACGAAGTTTTGTCGCTATTGCCACGCTTTATAAGGTAAACCTATCTTGATGGTGATGACATGTGGAGGGATAATTTTGTCACTGTTTCCACGAACACCTGGTTCGTGGATATAGCGATGAAAAATAGTGTTTACTTTCGTGGAAAGTGCGATGGATATGTGTGGCAATAGCAATGAAAAACCATGGCAACTTTGGTCATATGTAGTATTGTTGTATCATAACATGTCCTTGATTAGGTCAGGGTATAGAGAGTTGGGTCTCGAGCTAGTTTTGCTTGAGGACAACCGCTCTTGCTAGCCCAAGCGACCTCCCATAGTGGAAGAAAAGAGAGATGATGGAGCAGAAGATCCTTTCAAGACATTGCTCGAGGAATCCCTCGTGTGACAGAGGAATAAGATGATGGACAACTTCGCTCAAATACTTTGAAGACTACCGATGGCGGCCAAGGCATCTTCGACATGTAACCATTACAAAGGTGTGACACCCTTCAAGGTACAAGCCAATTTTTGTATCCCCTTATTTGAAGGCCAGATTGATGCAGATGCTCTAGAAAAATGGTTGAATATACTAGAAAGTTATTACTCTGTCCAAAATTTTTCCAAGAGAGAAATGATCACCTTCGCACTCCTTAAAGCCCTTCCCCATGTCAGAGCTTGGTGGGAAGGTTACTAGGAGAGGTAGATCGCAGAGGAATCTATGTCGTTCGAGAGAGAACCCACTTGGGAAGCCTTTGTAGATGCCCTCAAGGGGCAGTTCTACCATGATGAAAACTATGATGACTAATACATGATATGGACGACTTTGCATTAGGAAATACACTAGATGGTGTCAGAGTACACTAACATCTTTCATACCTTGCACTCAAAGATGGGTATCAAAGACTCCGAGTGGCACTTGGTTTTGAAGTACCGTAGTGGTTTTCACAGGTACATTCAAACATATATGGATTTATTGGGCATCTCCTCATCGGGAGCTGCTTATCGATATGTAGTCAAAATTGAGAAGACATTCAAGCAGTGGAGTAAGCGAGAGTTTGGGTTTGCAAATATGCCACAACAGAAGAATGGCAAAGGAAAACTTAACTCACATAACAAAGGACAAATCAAGGAGAGTCAATCTCAATAAAATCAGTCCAAGCAACTGACTAAGAAGGATGATGGGATGTCTAAGAAAGACACTGGAAAGTGGTGCGAGTTCCACAAAAGACCCTGGCACAACACCAATGAATGTCACTCGAAACAGTCATTGGTGGCTGAGCTCAAAGAAAAAAAATCAGAGCTTAACTCAGATTCTGATTTAGATCACAATAAAGGGAAACACATCATCGATGTAGAACCCACTGCTACCATTGCAACCACAACAAGACAATGAGAAGAACTAGAGGAGCTTGAGGAGGGGGAGTGCCTCTTCCAGTCACAAATTTGGGTAAAGGGAACCCCACTGCATTTCATTGTTGATAGCGGGAGTCAAAAGAACCTGATCTTAGCCAAGGTTGTTAATAGATTGAAGTTTCCAATGGTGCCACACCCCTAACCATACACCATCAGATGGTTGAGCCGGGGACAAGACATCCACGTCAGTAAACAATGTCTCCTATCCTACGACATCAAGCTCTTCAAGGATGAGGTATTGTGTGATGTTTCCCCACTTGATGTCTATGATGTTCTTTTAGGAAAAACATATATGTGGAAATGTCACACTATCTATGAGTGTCAGCCCCACAATATCATTGCCACTCTAGGAGGTCAGCTCGACAGGGTACCATAGGTAGCTTCGACCACTGCCACTTCATTGATATCGGCAAAATAGTGCCGTAAAGTTAAATATGAGACCATAAAGTTTGTGCTTTTTACGATCCAATCAGAAGGTGAATAGAAGGTCAATGCAACCACTACAGCCTCCACCCAAGACCTTTCTATCTAACAAAAGAAAGTCAATAAGATTATAGAGGAGGGCAAAGATATTTTTGCTTCACCTACGGGGGTTCCTTTGCACTACCACATCCCACATCCCACATTCCATCTATAGAATCTCCCTTCTAGAGAATGAGAGTATTCTATATGTTCAACATAACACTATTGGCCATGACCCTTTTTAGGTTTTCTTGGGGTTCCAACCATTAGACCCCATTGATAGAGCTCTTATTACTACATATTCATTGACATAGTCCTCCCACACTCAGACCAAGGTAGATCATGCAACCAAATTTGTTGAATGGATCCAACACCTGCACCAATAGGTTCATGACATCCTTCCACAGGCCAAGTGCAAGCAGGAGAACTACTTCAACAAGACAAGTGGTCACCAAAGTTCATATTCAACAAAAGTTTCCCCGTCTCTTAAGGGAACTTCATGCAATAGGAACCATTGCTTCCTAAGGGGCGAGGACTAATCCAGGTGGATCTCGATGGTCATCCACCTTCTCCACTGAATCAACATTTCCAAGCCTATGGTTGTTATAGCCTTAATTTCCACCTTATAGGCCAGAAGGGAATCCAACATAAGATGAAAGCCAAAACATATTTCTTGCTTGAGATTTAGGCCCTTTTGAGGGTCATTGCGAGTCTCATAGGAGACAACATGTGATGATCATCGCACATCATCTATAGTGCAACAAGCGATGATCTGTCTTAACTTCTAGATTTGTGGAGTTATAAAGAGATAGGTGAGGGATGAGTTATATATTTGTAGCATGAGCTTTGGAACTCACAATATTCGAGTCTCTAGTGGTCTCTAGAATATCTAGAAGCTCTCCCAACCCTCTTCCTAGAATCTATATAAGAAAGGGAAATATTGAGCAAGAGGGAGGAAGAATCATTTCCAGAGTTATGTTGTCCATTTGTAGAGGGGATTTTCCTATTCACATAGCCATACATTAGTTTTCCTAGTATGATCAAGAAGCTGAGGAGAAGTAAGGACCAAGGAGACAAAGGGGAATTGCATCAACATCCAAGGAATGAAATTTTGATGTAATTTGTTCATAATTAATGAACATATCATTGGTTTTTCCCCTAAACATGTTCGTATTTTAGTTTCAAATGTTGGATATGGTATAGATCAGATTAGATACAAGTAGATCTAGGATTCTAACACTAAGTAGAGAGGTAGAAAGACATTGTTTGTATTTTGTGTGCACAAAGCAGATTGTGGAGACTAGAGCGAGAACTTCAAATTTGCATCAGTCGAGATATATAAAGGATATACTACAAATTAAGGTATGATATCTCTACCATTCCTTAGGTTGATTGTGAATCTATCTACTTGAGTCTAGGACA
This sequence comes from Picea engelmannii, assembly GCA_009831015.1. Classification (NCBI taxonomy): domain Eukaryota; kingdom Viridiplantae; phylum Streptophyta; class Pinopsida; order Pinales; family Pinaceae; genus Picea; species Picea engelmannii. Next base: position 170,062 of record ML809081.1, on the reverse strand, counting down.
ACCATAGGAATCCAACTTTTTTCTGTCTAAGATCAATAGGCAGATCCTAGGGAGATCTTGTTGTTTACCCTATGATATTTTCTCTACAACAAAACTGGCGACTCCACTAGGGAAGAATATTTGATTCTTCTATAGAATCCCTTGACATTTTCCCTCTGTTTTTGTGTTTGTGATTTAAATTTTCTTCCATAGACTCCTTTAGAGTTTAGATCTATCAGATCTGACAGGTCTAGAACAAATCCATATTTTTCTAAATAAATAATTTTTTTTCCATCACTGTGGGTTGCAGTATAAGTGTCACACGATGATCATCACATGTTGACTAGCTCACATCACATGATGATATTAGTAAACTACAAAATTTTAGAGATACTCATACTCTTTAGATTAGATCGGTTCCTCTGATCCCTACAGTCTTTGATTGGTCTGTTTTGTTAATGATCTACCTCTCCCTGTGTCCTTTTGTCAAATGATCTTCCTTCAAGTTCTGGTTGGAATGTATTTGTGTGCATGTTTTTGTTTCTTGGATAGGATCATTTTATGTCTTAGAGATCCAGTTATTTTGGGCAATGAACCCAACATATATGAATAGATATAGTAGTGGTTGTTTTGATTTATTTTGGGTTGTTCGTTTGGTAATCATTATCCATTGCTAGATCTATCCTCCTAGGTGAGTTTTGGGTGTGATCTTCGTAGAGACATTGGAGTGGGTTGATTGACATCACTACCAATTTCTTACTACCCTTTGCCTGTTGATTTCCTGGTCTTCCTTGTGCATTTTTGTTCTTCATTAGATTTACAAACTTTTGCATTATATTGGGAAAAAGTAAAAAACAAAATCTTTTTGCATGCTTAACTGCTTTTGAAGCATAAGCGAAAAGAGGGCATTGGTTTATTGTTTGCTTTCAATTCTTGAAAGTTTCATATTTGAATGGTTTGTTGGTTGCTTGCTGTGTGAGGTTTCATTTTAAAAAATACAAAGAAAAAGTTTCTCTTTTCCCTCCCATAGCTAAATTTCACTGAAGTGAACGAATTGCATTGGCATCTTTGCATTTCTTGGCTGTGGCAAGAGTCATAACATCATTAAAAGTTTCATTCGTTTCCCTTTGACTTAAGCAACAACCACTAAAAAGAATTGCATAATCTAAAATTCATTACACTTTTATTCTATAGAAAACCAATGCTAGATAGGTTTATGGCCTTGGAATAAGATTGGAAAGTAAACTCTCCAAGGCCACTCAAATGAAACCTAGAGTCATTAAAGAGTGATAAATCCATTTTTGCAACTAGTGTGTCGGGAAGCTCCTCTAACACATGATTCAAGCAAGAGGTCGCATCGGGGCAAGTAGGGAGATTACCCCACTCTGCTTGTTTTGGTATTTTTGGTATTGCTTCGATTGCTATGTATACACGGGTTTCATTGGTGCCACACCTTTGAAGCTTCGAGCTTAGTTACCCTGCCCTTACGTGTGATCGGACCTACGACTATTCGCCTGGTCATTGATTGTGAGGTGGTAGCCTTAGTGACCTTTCCTAGGTAGCCACAAAGGTTACTGCAGATGGGATGTACATATAGTACCTAGTGTAGACTATTGTTCATGGTCTCAGTTCCCCCGGAGGGTACCCACCTTAGTAAAGGGTGCTTGCATCAGTCAGGGCTGTTTTGTTGAGATCATCATAACTGCTCGTCATACCTTCACAAGCAAATATTGTGGGGACATCATCTCCCATAGAGGGTTGGATTTCGGAAGGCCCCTTGAGATAATTGGTTTGATTGTTGTTGTCCTAGATTGATTAGGGTGTGCTCTTTGAGTTTGAGTTTAAGTCAACCTTAGGTTGAATTGTGTTTGGATTTGTACATATTACATTCACTGTCGCTGAATCAACATGTGGGTCTCATCAACTATGAGGACTTGAGCCAATCGAAGAGGTGCAACTACCTCTAAAGCGACGCGAGACATGTGACAAAGAATTCAAAGGGACCCAAATTTCGTTTGACGAGATTGGTTTCGTCAAAGTAGAAGTGGTAGACGAATGTCTTCCACCAAATTTTAACCCTCCTTTGACTGAGCCATACACACCTCTACTTATCCAAGTAAGGGAAACTTTTAGTGAGCCTTTTGCTTTGTTTAACAATCCTCCCACTATGTCAGGACTGAGTGTTTTGTCCAGTGTAGCTAATCAATCAATCCCATCATTAAGTGGGACTGGGGAAAATCCCCTTGGGGGCATCCCTGTGATGTCTATGTTACCACTCCTTAGCTCCATTAGACCTAGACCATCCATGCCTTTTTCTATAGGTCCCTCGATCTAGGGGACATCGACCGTGTCTTCCTTTCCATCCATTAGTATACCTAGTGTTCCTACACCCATACCATTCATTTTGATTACCGCTTCTAGATCCTTTTCCAGTGGGGGTCCGAGACTTGGTTTCAACATGGGAGGTGGAAATCCTTCCACCTCTTCCAATGCTATGAGGGGCCTGGAATCAAGATGTGCGGGTGTACCCTTTGGGTGGAATATTTATATTGGTTTGGGGTTGTCCCTAGTTAGGTTGGGGGAAATAGTATGTGAAATAGGAGTTTTCTCTGGTAAGCATGATCATTGATTTGTTTATATCTGTAATGTTATTTGGCATAATTCATTTTGTACAACTATATTTTTGACACTAGCATGCCATGTATACAATAACATCACAGGTCTTGTAACAAAAGCATATCATGGATGTAAATGTTGTGGACCTTCTATAAAGGCTAGGTGGTCCAACTTGTTAGCACTAGAAGTCACACCTAGACTGATGTAGATGTAAATATAAAACCCATTAGAATGTGAATAATAATGTTTTAAAGAGTGTGGAAAATGGATGTGGAACTCAATTTATGATGTCAATCACAAAACCTTCCATGAAATACACACCAACAAACAAGGCTTTGAAAAGCTTCAAATCAATGTTAAGAGATATAAATGAAAGATAAAAGACTTAGCAAGGAAAGTGAAATATGTGTATCAGTTTACATCAGGTATTTCTGGAACACATATAGAAGAAAACTCATTTGAATAAGAACTTCTTAATTCAAAGAGGAAAGCACTTTGATAAACTTGCATAAAATACCACAATAAATCATTTACTACAATAAATAAACAAGCATCATGATGAATCATTCGTCAGAGACTAATACCAAAGTAGGACAAAACATAGATGACAGTAAGAAAAAGACTGATTTTTCACCATTAAATATTCTTGAGTCTACTATATACATCAGGAAAACTCTATTACAATAATAAGGGACTAAAGATAAGAGTTTTCTCCTCAACCATTCAAACCTCCTATCAAGTTACAATCTATCTTAAATAACAAAATCTCTAAGAAAAACCTCTTTAGAATTTTCCACCTCATTTCATCATAGGATTCTATGCCTTAGAAAGGTGTGGTAACATGTGTACAACAAGCAGATAACATAATGCTATTTTGTAGGAAAATGTTGGCAATGTATTAAACAACCCTTAACAACTAGTGATGTGGCTTTACTGCATGCAACTCCTTGAGGCAGGTGGTATTCTAATGTGCAATTGAACCTCTGAGTGATGATATGAGTTCAACTTGACACCCGAAAATCCCTCTCGCCTTCAAAATATTCATAAATCTAAGTTCGCAGCATAGCGCTTCAAACTGTCCTAAAACATCCAGTTCACAGTGCTAGTGAGTCTAGGCACTGTGAACTTTCCTGTAGAAGCTTATTTTCTTGCAAAAAAGATTCTGACCTTTAAAAATCGTACCAGAAGTAGGATAGGCCTTCCAGAAATGCTGCAAACTCCTTACAACATGAAGTAATATTTGGAAAAAACATATGAAGATGCTAACTTAAGCTCAAAATCCAAAATCATCACTTAGTGTTGTAACTACATGCAAAAATCAAACCATGACAAAAATGATGTTGATGTGGAAGATCATCTTGTATTCATATTTTGGTTTTGTTATTCCTTCTAGTAGCCACCTTAGCCAACATATCTAAATTCTTTTTTTCCACTTCCTCTCTGAAAGGCTGTAACTCTGCTTTTAATTTCCCGATTTCAGCTTGGCAAGCTCTCTTATGCTTATATACATTCTTGAGTTTCCTGTGAAGGGGAGAAAACCTCTTAGCCATGAAGCTTGCTTTATCAATTGTATTCTCATATATATCTAAAATCTCCTTTAGCTTGATTCATGACTCCAAATATTCCTTTTTCAACTTGTCAATTTTGGTTTTTGCATCCTTAAGCTGCCTCTTGAATCTTTTTAAAGTAGGGTTACTTTCACGAGGAGGAGTGCTGATATCAATAACCTCCATGGGCTTCTTGGAAAACTAAACTTTGTCCTTTTGTTGAGCTAAAGCTTCTGCTATATCATCTTCCATAGGGACATGTTGTTTAGCTGCTGATATAGTAAAAGGTCTTCTAGAATTGATTGTTTTGCAACAACTGGTGAGGAAAAAACAAGTTTTTTTCCTTTTAAATTCCTTGGTTTGCTTGATCGTATTTCTATAAGTTTAGGTTTTTCCATAGGTGAAAATTCCCTGTCAGGAGGTTGTGAGGGACAAACTTCTTCTACTTTATTAGTAGCCTGAAAATATTTATCACTCCTAGTCATCCTCCTCTTCTTGCTTGAATCTGAATGCATAATCTTCTCAACATGGGTAGGAGTTTGTCTTTTGGACTGTGGTGTAGGAGAAATATCTAACTGAAAATTTGATGCAACTAGGAAATTTTCGTAGTCAGTGTTAGTCTTCTTCAACTCTTCCATTCCTAACATCTTGATTAAACTAGAGTGAAAAAACACTGGTGTCTACCTGCTTGGACTTAGCCTGGACTCTATCTAACATCTTGCCAATACTCCTAAAAAGGTAAAATGGAAGTGTTAGTCCCTAAAGTTGCACTTGACTGTGAGAGGGAAAACTAGGGCATCATCAAGTTATTTCAATGGTTTTATGGATAAAGATTTAAATTGTTTTTTTAACTGGTTTGAAGTTTGGGGTCAATGATAATGTATGATATCAATTCACAAAGGCTAAAGCAAATCCATATCTCACTGACTTAGTAAATGGTAGTCAATTCAATAATCATACGGAAAAAGAGTATGAAATATAAAGAAGTATGTAATATTTCAATTTGTCCACTCACACATGAAACTCTTTAATCCAAACTATGATTCAAGAGAAAAGAGACAAGTACTTGAAAACAAATCTGATTATGAACAAGAAAACAACATAATTTCCACTGACTTACTCACAAACAAAAAATAATCAATTGCTTAGCACAAGATCCAACATGCATTCACGTAAGAAAAAATATAGAAATATAGACAATAATAGAAATCTGACCATCAAAAAAGCCTTTTCCATTTAGTATCAAGATGAAATAATTCTTTGCTTTACAATGTCTTCTAAAAACTGGCTAATGGTTCCCAACCAATCCCCCCATAACTTCTCCTTCTGCATAGTTTATATAGAAATAATACATAATTATCAAGATCCAAAAGAAATGGATATGAAAACCTCTTCATCCATATTTAGTTTCTGTTTCAAATAATCAAGGAGGAGATCATATCTGATCTCTAAGTCGAATTGATGAGGTGGCTCATCCACTGCTTCCCATGAGATTTTTTAGGAAAATAAATCTGGCAAATTCCTAAAAAATAGGGTCCAAAAATATCTTTGTATCTACTAGACTGTGATAGCTATGTAAAAATAGAGAGAGGTTTTTGTGAAGGGGCCCATTTCCAACAAAAATCTCTTTTTTTTTTCTTCCAAAAAATCATCTCCATTTGCTTTGAAACCTTGCCAAAAATTGGTCACTAAAACAAAAAATCATTTATTGTGAAATCTCTAAAAAATAGGCCTCAAATATATATTTGAACCTATTAAACTGTGATAGTTGTGTAAAAACTGAGAGAGGTTTTTGTGAAGGGGCCCGTTCAAAACAATAAACTCTTTTGGTTTCAAATAATTCATCTCCATCGTTTCAAAAACTGCTCTTGAAGATAAGGACTAAAACAAGAAAAACAAAGTATTTCTTGTATTTATTTCTGTCTTTCTTCTTTTTTCCTCATTCTATGATATGGATTCCTTTGTTGTCTTCATGCTCATCATTTGGAACAAGCAACTTCATCGTGGGTGTGAATGTCAAACTCTTCCTTTGTTTTTTGCTTCTTTTTCTGTGCTTTACTTGCGCGATTGTATCTTTTAATCCTTTCAACCTATCATTTTCATCCCTTATTTCCATTCTGAATTCTAGATGTTCTTCAACTAGAGCAAACCAATTCAAGTCAATAGAGAACCTAGGATCTTCGACTTTGAAATCATGCTTATAATCCTTATAAGATGAACTACCATCAATCTCCTTTGCTTCAACATTATCTGACATTTTAATCGCTTGATAATATTGCAACTCTGTATCTAGGAAACAATAAAATTTCAATTTGATCTCAGCCTCAAATGGATTATTTTCAATATTTGTTGAATAACCCTTTTTTAGAGATTATTTGGGTAAGGTTTTGGACTTTATACTTAGCTTTTTGGAAGCTCTGGTCACATGCTTCATGGGGTGATCTGCTACCTGTTTTCCCTTCCCATCCTTTTGTTGTTCTTCCCTAGTATCGTATTCATCTTTAGGCTCTAATTTTACCTTTTCCCCTTTGTATGAAGAAGTCATAGGTGATTGTCCCTTTTCCTCCCCTGCACTTTTTGTTGTGTGATTAAAGTTCTAAGCAAATATTAAAGAAATTCCCTCATGATAGCCCTGTATCATTGAGCAGAAGTTAAACCATCCTGCCATTCTGAGCCTCTATGAAATATCTAGGTAAGTTTCAAGCAATTCAATGCCCTCTGGTTCTATTTGGGTAACTTGCCCACTTTTCTTAGGTGCCATAATGCAGATCACTGAATTTCAGAGTCTATCTAGGGTTTCTGTCAGGAGCAACTATAAATCTTCTGAAAATGCTGTGGAAGAGGTTGGCGACCTGCAAAGATTGTATAAACTAAAACCAAATATAATGAAAGACTTGGGTGTAATATGTTAGCCATCATTCTATGAAACCAACAAACCCGTGATATGATTTAGAGTGAAGGAGTACAACCCCAATCTCTTCGAATGAGTATAAAAATGAGGACACGACATTGATCTTTAATTGTCAATCACGTTGGCTTGTAGGATAAGATCTTGAGCATCCTTTGACATGATCTTATGAAGTGGCACATGTGAAATAATGATTACTCCCGGTGCAACAAGAATAGTGCTATTCTTGTAGCACCTTTTCCCATAAGCAAAATTTCAAATTTGAAATGAGAAAAAGATTTTTGACTTGATGGAAAGATCCTAGAAGTCTAATTCTAATATTAATCACACTAATGCATGTTAAAAACACTCAAAAAGAATAATGCAAGCACACTTTTAAAAATGTAGAAGAAGAAAACATAATGTAAAGTAATGCTAGGAAATGATAGGGCATGGAAAATAGTCTTTCAACAGTCATTGCAAAATCAAGGACTAACAGGATGGTTCACAGATTCTTTCCCAGTGAAGTGTAGTAGTAATATGATATGGTATTGATATACCATATTGAACCTTCCTTCATATGTGAAGTACCTTTGGATGACCCTAATCATCTTGTCAAAATATTCCATCATGTGACTTCTGGGCACTCCTTTGGATAGGTAGTCTCCTTGATATTCAAGTTTAAATAATTCCTTGGAGAAATAAGAGTTTAAAGACATGGCTTTGAACCACTTCTCACCACAATCAGGTATCTCTGTGGCTATAGAAATAAAATGCTCAGAGAATTCAAACTCCAGCATCCCCACCTTAGTCTTTGTTCAACTGAAATTAAGTGAAAATTTCTTAGCCACTTCATGATGTCCTCTTTGCATTTTCTGACAAAAATTGAGGCAACTCACCCTCTAGAAATCTTCCTTGAAAAATAGTTCAGAATTGATGAGTTGCATTTCATGTGGTTCAACTCTCACAATATCTCCCCCCTCGTGGATCTTCTTTCCTTGATGAATGTCTATAATTATTGTCTTGAAAACCTCTTGTAGCTTCTTATGACAATTGCTATGTGAAATATAGAATAAAGCAAGGATTTTTAGGGTTTGATTACAGAGTTGAGAAACTTAGGGTTCACCTGACTGCAAAACTTATACACAACAATAGTGTGAAGTTGATAAAATTGCAAGTAGGGAATGATAAGAGGGACAAAAATTCAATCTGAGTGAAACTGCAGACAAACAAAAAGAGACAACTCCGTGTACATAGAGGGTTTGCAATGCGAACAACCAGTTCACAATGCTAGTATGCAACGCAATTGAACTAGGCTTTATGAAGGATTGGAAAGACTTTCCATGTCTGAGAGGGAACATATAATGACTGGTTAAAACCAGGGCCTTCGACTGATTTCAATTTTGACAAGGATTTGGTCAATCAAAAGACAGAGGGTTCACAATGCTAGTCTGCAGCGCAGGGTTTTAATGGACAGTTTGCAGCACAAAATTGGCAGTGGGTAATATTACTGTTTGCAAAAGGAAACTATAGGATGACCCTGTGAGATAAAAATCTTGAAAAATGACTAGGGTTTATAACACCATAACTATGGGTTTTAATGGTGCAGAGATTTGGCAACACATTGAACATTTAACAATTTACAACATAAGAACAATACACAACAACTTTACATTCTAAATCAACCATTTAAGCAACATGCAATTGTCAAAGTAGTACCTGGTGTGTTTGAACTTAGGCTGGCTCTTTGTGAACTCGATTTGGACTTAAAAGGAAACATCCAATCTTTTTAAATGTACTAAAACCAGTTCACATCGCCAGTTTTCAAACTCCAGTAGCACGCTTCATGGAAACTGTTAGAGTTGTTCCTTGACATAATCCTAAAAATCATAATGAATTTAATGCGCTGAAGATGATGAGATTTCCCTTGGAACGTTTTCAAAGTGAAATGATGAGAGATTAATGCATAAGGTACTTCTTGGTACGTTGCAAACTTTTATATGAGCTGGCAACAAGTAAATCTGACATCCGACTTGACCTTCAAACTGTTGAAAATGACATAAGTGGAACTTTTGTACACACCCTTGAGACAATACATATGATGATAATGATTTTAAGATCAAGGGCGTTACCCATGCTGACCCTTATTTCCTTTATGATGATAAACACTACCATGACAACAAGGCTCTAACCAAGACCTAAAATAAGACTATGCTCATGAAAAAATCAAACATGAGTTATGTCATGAGACATAATTCCAAAACCTAAAATTAAAAAACCCTATGACTCAAAACAAGACAAATCCAAATATGTTCTAACCCCTATACATCCTATGTGCTAACACAACCACCTACGAAAGACGATAAACGACTGTTCGAGGGTATTCCCCCCAGAAGACCACCCTTATAGAAGAGTTTCATTTGCTTTCAATGGTAAGTCACAGAGAACTCGAAGACCTGAAATAATGACACCGATATATTGGAATAGGGCATATGACACAGATAAGGAGAAGGAAATGGCATAATTTTTTGATTCAAATGGGAAACCTTTGTTCGATGATCCTAAAGTTTTTGACACCTATGTTGAGAAAATTACCATTGGGATGAAAATGAAATCTGCATTTTATGAGCTTCCATAGTGGGATCATTTTAAGATTGGCCACTTACTAGATCCCATTCATATATTAAAAAAAGTTTCATCTTCTTTATGGAGGCACATATCGTGGAATAAAAGTGACACATTGGCTATTAGGAGAGATCTTATTGCTTCAAATACTAAAAAGAGACATTGGCCAAGAAACAAAACTATAGGAGAGGATGATCCCTTTTGATGTTTTAAAGAAGGTGATGTCCCATGGATTTTGAAGAAAGATGTTATTTCTATGGTGAAGGATGTTATATTGGGTGTGAAGGCACCTTCTTTATATGGATTGACTCTATGACATTGCTTCACTATAGAAGGGAATTTTTCGGGGTTTAAATCACATGACCATATGAACCTTCTAAGGGTATGTATGTTTAATAAATGATTTTTCTTCTATACTGAAGTCGGTTAAAATATGCTATGCACTCACAGTTTTAGGGAAATTAATGATGTGTGTGTTTATTTTGTAGTGTCATTATCCTTTGCTCGTGCATCATTTTGTGAAACATGACTTCCCCCAGGACCTATGACGTGCCATATTGAGATTATCTACATTTGTACGTTGGATAACATCAAGGGAGATTCATATGGCTAGCATTCCACGGTGGCGTCAAGAGATAACTGAGATTGTTTGTATGTTTGAGGAGCTTCCCATGAGTTTTATGGACTTGCAAGTCCATCTTCTAATTCACCTACCTGATGAGGTTGAATTAGTTGGGGTGCTCTCATGTCATTGAATGTTCTTCTTAGAGAGGTCCATGAAAAAATTGAAGGGGTTTGTTCGATAAAGGGAAAAACTGGAGGGGGTATAGGGGTACATAGTATACAAGTCGTTCTATTATGCCATTGATTATATCAAGCAAATTGACGACATATAAGTGGTAGTTTTTTGGGAGGACCATCAAGATGAGGACAAAAAGGGAAGGGGAGATACTTCGAACAAATGGAAAAAGGTGTTTGATAAAGAGTAAGTCAATTATATTTTGTCAATTTAGTATAGAGAAATTGTTTACAATGAAGTTGATATTATATATTTCATCCCATGCTATTTGTTTTGAATTCTTATATACATCAACAAATTTTGAAATTGATGCCATCAATAAATTCGTTCTTTAAGTTGATAACATATATTTGATCTCATGCTATTCATTTTAAATTTTTTTATACATCAACGAATTTAGAAATTCATGCCATCAATAAATTCATTCTTTACAATGTAGAGGCACCGTGACCAAGGGTCACATTGTATGAATAGAAAAGAAGTAAATGAGATAGTGACAAGAAAGCATTCAAATGGTTGAATGGTAGAAGCATTCCTTATCCTGATCATTTAAAAGAAAATATGCCAAAAATATGTCCTAACAGTTGGGTGGTTGACCAGATACAAGAGAAATATGCAGTGTCTGATCGTAACCCATGTGGAGAAAATCTAGATCCACTAAACATAGGGATCATGTGCAATAGCTTTGTTATACCATCCTTGAGTACCACGTTCGATTTATAATATTTCACATTTGAATTGTAACATGTATTATGTTTTTATTAATGCTTTAGTTATTAGACATATGACATAGTCTTTTGTTTGCATTTTTACAGGTGCATTTGTTCCCATCTATGTGGGCATATGGGCACCATTTTCGCATTAAGTATGTTGATGACAAAAACATCACACAAGATTGTGGAGTGGAGGTTGAGTTTGACCAATCTATTCACACTAGCCACCATGATCAAAACCTAAGAGGGAAAGTTAGGTTACATTGGAAAGATACAAGAGATCATGCAAGTGGACTTCTCATCGTTTCAATGTGTTATTTTATGTTGCAAGTGGTGGGATACATTCGATCGAAGAAATGTAAAGGAAGATCGTGATAGTGGGCTAATATTTATTAACTCTAAAAAAATGTGGGTTTAAATTAAGGAGACTTATGTTTTCCCAAAACATTGCAACCAAGTGTTTTTTACCTAGATGTGTTGGATGAGGATGGGTGGTTTGTACTGAGACATGATCCAATATCTAAACATATTTTTGAGAACAACAATGTTACAATGCCGAACGAGGAAGATAATCATGGTGATGGCAATGAAGATTGATTTGTAAAATATCTGTTTGGACATTTATATTATGGATGTGTCATTTTATTATGGGTTTCTATAATGCACACTTATGCTTTTTTTTTCCTTCATTTTGTAATTATGTTGGATATGAAAAGTTAACAACCATTTACAACCACCATATTGAAAATATATTAAATAGTACAACCATGAAATGTGGTTTTGATATATTTTTATTGTCATATTTATTGTTTATTATAACAAATTTATGTTGTATTGTATTAAAATATGTTTATGTTAACCTTTGAATTACTAAACATTAATTGAGATATTACAAAGTTGGTGATGTATTATAATAAATATTTATTTAAATTATATTTTATTTAACAAAAAATGAAGATATTAAAAATTATTCAAACCTCAAAACTTTTATTGTTCAAAAAAATCAAAATTCAAATAAATATATACTTACTTTGATGGAACTTCTAAGAACAATTCCAACAAAATAACTTCGTGCAACAACTATGAGTTCTGGAATCACACTCTTCCTTTTGGCATTACCACCTTTGATGACATTCCCTACCTTTGATGACATTCCCCACCTTAACTAGTGCAACTATCATGGCCTTCACCTATTCCACTCCATTCTTCAGTTTTATAATTAGATAAACTTATATTGATCATTCTTTTTACATTCTCCTTGAAATAATTGGCAATATAGGAAGGACATGGAAATTCTAAAAGAGTATTTTTCTAGAGCCTACAGAATTAAGAAAGATTTTAATGATCAATACTTATCTAAAAGTATATAACCTTTGTCAATTTTATTAATTCTTAAAATACTCATTATAAAATGTTGGGTGATATTATTTTTTAATAGAAGATTCATAAAGTTTGTATTAGACTAAAATATTGTAAAACCATTTCATCGAAAGTGTATAGATCAAAATGTATTATTATTCTCTATATTTAGTATTTTAAATTTAGTTGAATAAATTTCATATATTATAATAGTTGGATAATATACATTAATAAAATCTTTGGAAAAATTAAATATTAAGAAAATATAATAATTGTGATTTTAGTAAACAAATGTATTATAACTTTGTCTTGTAATCTTTGAATAAAAAAAATAAACTTTATTATTACATCATTATCATTATTATTAGTGAATAATTATGTTATAATGTTATTACTATAATTTTTTTTTCCATGCAAGAAAAAACTTTATATTCAACAANTACACATTCCGGTCTTTCATGAGACTATCCTAAGGTTCTTCTCTTCTGTTACATTTTCAATACATCATACTAATCTTTTTCTTCAAAAAGAAAACTTTTACATCTCCGATCTAGTTTCTTTCATTCTATATTAAAAAAAACATTCAAATCATAAGCCTATAAAAATGCCACAGCTTGAAATTCATCTCCTCTTGGAGTTGTTCTTCACAGAACTCGTGAACAATGAAATCTCCTTTGTCCAACTCGAGGGCGTCCTTGGAGAACTCATCCGCCTATGCATTGAGAGCTCTAGGAATGCGAAGGATTTAGAACCATTCAAATGAAGAGAGGAAAGTCTAGATATGCTCCATGAGATTTCTGGCTCTTAAAACTTGCATCCGTTTTTTTTTCCATTTATTCAATCTACAACAACTTTATAATCCTTGAATATTTGAAGTTTCCTTAGATTTAAAGAAGTTTCATTCACCAACAGAGCCCAAAGATATGACAGCTCAAATTTTGTATTGGTCCCACCTCCCGATGTGTATCGAATTTTAAAGAAATAAGCATTTGAAATATACAGAACAATGCCGACCCCACATTTGGGAGGATGCCCCTTACATGCTCTATCAAATAAGGAACAAGGAATTTTATTATCAATGTCAAGGGTTGCAACTGGTTTATTCTTTGACACCTTAACGTCACTAGAGAACTTTGTTGATAGCTTTACTATCAACGTAGTAATTGTGGAAGGTGGGATAAATTTATCTTCGAATATACGTTGGTTACAAGCCCACCAAACAAAGTAAACCAAAAAGAGAGGAAGCGATCTATATATTTGACCTCCGGGGTCTTCCTTCCAGCTTTTAATCCAATCCAACATAGAGCCATGGAGAGAGTGGTCTATTCCTGCTAGCTGGTTGAGAAAATTCGCGCTTAGTTGTTGAGTGAACTGGAAATTTGAAAAAAGATGTGACACTGTCTCACTTTCTCTTTTACATAACAGACACATATTGGGTCCTCTCCATCCATGTTTGATCCTTTTATCCCATGTTAGAACCTTATTCTATAGAACAAGCCAAAGCATAGTCTTTTCTTTCAACGAGGTATGAGCTTTCCAGACAAACATCCACCACTACATTTTTCTCCTACAAAATCATTTTTCGCCAGTGCTATATAGCCAAGTTTAACTGTGTACATACTCAAATTTTCATTCCTTTCCCACACTAAGGTGTCCTCCTCTTCCTCTTTTGGAGAAATAAGAAATTCATATATATTCTCTACATACTTATCCCAATCAACAACTAGATTACCTATTAGTCCCAGAAATGTCACCGATTTCCAGGTAGTTCTTCCCAAGAAGTCTCCGTGTGCAATGTTTGCATCCCATAATGAAAATATGCCTTGGTTGTGAAGAGACTCAATGCATTCTCTGGAAATTTTGATGGAAGCATCTGCTGTAACCCGAGGATATTCTCCAATACATACTCTTTTCCCATTCCCAACTTGCAAAACTGTTCAATTTCCAACCAGAGTAAATGCATCCACCATCGCCTTCTAGCCAATTGAAATGATGTTTCCCAGCTTATTCGGGGTCTTAAACCAATCCCAAATATGAGTATGAAGGTTTCCACAGCTCGTCATAATTGATGAATATTTTTTTGGATGTAAGAGTATGTATTTGGGGTCCTAAACCAATCCCAAATCGTTTGGTTCCCAAGGTATTTAAATTTTAACACTCTTATCCATAGCGTAGAGCTGTTTATCCCATCCTCCATAAGCTTTTGGTTGCAAAGGATTTACACATCCAATTTAATTTCTTTATACCCTAGCCTCCATACTCCCTGGGCATCAAAATGCACGACCATTTCACAAGAGAGACACATGAATCTCTTTTTCCCACCCAGAGGAAGTGGAGACACACTTTGCAGATTTTTGCTAGGATTCCCTTCAAAATTTCGGCGATGGTGCCCTAATAGATTGGGATGCTATTTAAGATAGAATTAAATAGAACTAATCTCCCACCTCTTGAAAACCATCTATGAGACCAGTTCACCAGTTTTGACTGGATTTTTTTAACCATCCAAATACAATCTCCATATCCATACAAATTTGGTTTCAAAATGAAACCAAGATTCTTGAATCCCTCATCGATGCCTTGACTAGAGAATGGGTTGCTTTCCTTCACATGTGTTAGAGTTTCTTCCTGAAGAGAATGAGTGTATAGAGTAGATTTCATATAGTTGATTTGGATACCCAAGGCTAAGCATAATTCTTCAACTATCCTTTTGAGAGCTAAAAATTTCTGCAAATAACCTGCATCGAAGAGGATTACGCCATCAACAAAAAGAAGGTGCGGTAAATTTTCGGATAATGATATCATGAGACCTTTGAATTTCCCTTCCATTTGAGCCTGTTTAACCAACCTGTTGAGACCCTCTGCTATAATTAGAAATAAAAAGGGAGAGAGTGGGCATCCCTGTTAGATGCCTCTTGAGGTGCAGAAGAAACAGGAGGGGGAGCCATTAATAAGGATATCATATGAGGGAGAATCAACACAAGCCATGATCCAATTTACACAGGGGAGGTTTAAACCCAATTGGATGAGGCACAGCTTGATATAATATCAACTGGCTCTGTCATAAGCTTTGGAGAGGTCGAGTTTCATAACCAAGGTAGCCATGTTCTTAGTTTTGATGGAATGAAGTGCTTCCTGGGTGATTGATAGTGTCGTGGATCTGTCTCTTTCTCAAGAATCCAAACTGCTCCTCAGATATAAAATCGCTCATAAAAGGTTTCAGAATTATTTTGGATATAAGGTTGTATATAAGGCTGCAACAAGAAATAGGCTGGAAGTCATCAAAAGACTCAATGGATTTCTTATTTGGGATTATGGCTATTTAAATTTTGTTGAAGGATCTAAAAATCTTCCCAGAAGTTTTAGAGTCATAGAAATTTTTTAAAAGATCAGACTTTAGGATATCATATACACCCAAGAAAAAATTGACGGAGAGCTCGTTGGGGCCATGGATTTTACTCTTCTGGAAAGAAGAAAGGGTAGAAAAAACATCCTTCTCGGTAACCGCTTCAAGAACGGAAAGGTTCATTTCATCGGTAAAAGCTCTTGGAAGAATTTTTATGAATTTTAGAGTTTCCGCTATAAGGCCTTCTTGGGGTTTGTTAAAAATAGAGGAGAAGTGCCTTTTCCAGCGTTCATTATTCCTTCAAATGAAGAGACCGAGAGACCATTCATGTCTTTTATTTCTGTAATAGTATTATGGATTCGCCTCTGATTAACATAGTTGTGGAATAATTTTGAGTTATTATCCCCTTATTTTATCCAAATCGCTATGCTTTTTAGCCTCCACCGGGCTTCCTCCTCCTCTGATATATCATTCCTTTTTTTCATAAGATCACTAAGCCTTGATTCCTCTTCATCTGAGAAAGATGATGCTGGGCTTGCCAACGTAATCTCAATTTTATTTTCCACGTTGGATAACATAGCTTTAGCTTTCTCATTGTGCTTCTTAGCCAAAATGAGAGATTCTTTTTTGATCCTCGCTAGGTTTTCAACAAATTGTTCTATATGTGATTTCTCGACATTATCCTCTATCGAAATTCCAAATGGAATGTAGTAACTTTTTTTAATTTTTTTCCTTAAGCCACCTGTGATTGAATTTAAATGGAGAAGGAGGTTTGATGCCTTTTGAGGCCACTTCAAAGGATATTGACAAATGATCTGAAATTCCTCCTACTAGAACCTTAGACTTGAGAGTCCAGGATCCCTTTACCAATTATTCTGAGATTAAAAAATGGTCTAGATGCTTAGTGACCAGAGTTTTCCCTTTTCTTCCATTTCACCAAGTTCGAATGAGCATATGGGGTGATATATCTATCAAACGATTAACCTCGATCTAATTAGAGAAAAAACCCTCTTGGGGATCCAGCCTCAGATTGAATCCCAAAACTTCAGCTAGCGACATAGTAAAATTTAAATCCCCTTCAATTATAAGGTTCCTAGAAATGAGAAATCCACTGTTTCTTAGGTCATTCCAGAATGGGATCCTATTAACATAGGGCATGTATAAATTCACAATTTTGAATGAGAAATTTGCTTTAGGGTCCATCAATTCCAAAACAATACCAGAGGGAATTGTTGAGAAATATAAGGCCTTGAAATTTGGGCTCCAAGCTGATAACAACCCCCTTGAAAGACCAATTGAATCAAGGATATAAAAGACCAATCCTTAAGCCATAGTCTGAAGGACTCCACAACTTTTTCCCCACAAAACATAGTTTCTTGGATTAGAAGGATGTCAGGCTTGCTTGAGAGCACAAGTCGTTTTAGGGATTTTTTCTTAGATATTCTCCCCACTCCCTGCACTTTGAATTACATAATTATCATTGGGTCACCTTGCCATGGGAAATACCTGCTCTAAGCTGATAGTGTATTTTTTTCTAGAATGAATTTCTTTATCAACTTGAATTTGATCTAGAGTAATGTGTGATTTCCTTCCAACTTGGGGAGTTATCCCTTTGTCCATTGCCAACCCGCTAAGGAAAATTTCTTCACAAGGTTTTTTGATCCGGGGGTGTAGATGATACTGAGACTTAACCTTCGACTTTGACAAGAATTACCCCAAAGGAGACTCCAAACCTTTCGAGCATCTGGGAGGGGACACTAAAGGGGGGAATTTTCTAGAGGATGAGGGATACAGAGGAGAGAGAGGAGGATAAATATTTCTAGAAGGGAGGGGAGGGATAGAGGGGGATACATGGGAAGGATAAGAAATGTCCTCCCCGACATATTTTTTACCAGAGTCTATGGAGGATATTTGAACGGAAGAAGAACAAATGAAATTCTGATAAGGAGGTGAAACAAAAGGGGATAAGGAAGAGCTCTTACTAGAATTTGTCAAATTGTCCTTAAAATTCAACAAGGAGGGGTCCAAATCAAACTTCACCTTAGCCCCTTCCTTTTGAACTGGTGCTACACTATCCTCTGCCCTTTCCTTATGCTTCCAAGTATGCTGGAATGGAGGAAAAGATGAAGGTGGTATTCGACATTGAGATTGAAGATGACCCACCTTGTGGCAGCCAAAACACCAAAAGGGGATGCTCTAGTAGTCAATTCGTTGAGTCTAGGTAAAACCACCCCAAACTAGATATATTTCATCCAAGAGCCCTGCTTTGATATCGATCTCAACTTGAATCCAAGCCCAACAACAATCTGTCTTACCTTTCCAGTTTGGTTCATAGCATACAAACCTCCATAGATTGTTCCATATAGATTCAATGATTGCATCTTCCCAAAATACGATAAGAAGGTTTGGTAGAATAACCCAGATTTTAGATGGATCCAAAGCATCCCTAGTGGGGTCGAAAGAGATGGATCACTCTTTAAGCACCAAACTAGAAGGGCCCCATCCCCACTCCCTATTGAGAATATTCAACATATTTTCATTGGATTTGAATTTGAAGCACGACCACCCTTTGGCTAGGGTGTGAAAGTCAGGACTATATCCAGAATGTCCTTCCAATGAAAATATTAGCGAAGAGGCGAATACTACCTTACCAATGAAATGATCAACAACGGTCTTCCCCAACAAGTCTGAGACCTCATCCAGAGTGATATCCACCCCTATGACAATTCTTGGCTTGTATTTTCAAGCTTTCCAACACCTTTGCTTACGTTTTTTCGACTCCCCAAGACATTTCTGTGGCAAGTTCCCCATCCTTCCTACCACCTTCCCCCAGAGGCAAACCTGTCTATCAACAAGCTTCCTTTGCGTACTTTATCTGCTAGATTAGAACCCGAACAACCAAATGATACCTCTCTTTCCTTCCTGCCAAATGAGGGCCGAGGTCTGCTATTACTATAATATATGAAAAAGACGTAAATATTCAAATCACAATCATTTCACTCATCATATTTAAGTATTTTTGTTTCTAAACATGTTTAATCAACATATTGTATCTTGTTGAACAACAAACAATTCACCTTGAAGAAAAATCAAACTTATAGGGAATTAATGGTTATAACTTTCTGCAATCACAATCCAAATTAAACGCTTTCATAAAAGTAATTAAAGTTAAACATCATATGGAAACTGTAAATTCAAATGAGTGATACATATTAAATTTCACTTAAAAACAACGTTCACCATTAACATACTCATAATACATTTTATAAACCAAACAATAACAACAACCATAACATTATATGAAAAACACAATATACATGAGTGATATACATATGAATATACATGTCAAACATACATCTCAAAAAAATCTGCAATAAACATCTCATATATATATATCTCAAGTCAAATATAAAAAAATAAATATACATGCTACTTGGTTCCCTTTGGGGTCGTTGACTATACAACATGTATGTCCGACGACTGGATGGTGGAAACGGTCGAACCCGTAGCTTGATCGACCACAACTGGATGAATCAACATCTGTTTCATCTGGTTTGTAACAAGATCTATGGTAGTTCTTTTAACATAACCAACAATGTCATCGACATGCGGTCTAGACTTCATTTTTGACAGATGGGTACTTGGTCGCGGTGCATCCGATATTATTTCATAAAGGATCCTAGATTGTGAATAGATTATATCTAATTGATGGGCCCTGAAAATCACCTCTTCCTTAGAGAATTCTCTTGACGTAGACACATCCTTGGAGATGTAAGGCAACAAGGACTTTAGGAACCATTCCAACATGAAATCAGAAGGGATCTTAGCTTTGATCAACCTCTTCTGCCTCCACCACTCTTGGATATGATCCAATATAAGAGTGGCTTTATCTTTCTTAAGCATGGACAAAATATCGGTGCTGACATCGTACCAGACAGGAAGCTGGAAGTGGTAAGAAAAACCAAGGCTAGATCATGGAAAGTGCAAAATGTTGAGCCCTCAAGCTCAATGTACCATTTCTTCGTGACTCCCATAAGAGTGTGCTGGAAAAGACATAACCAGATGGAGTCATCATTTAGTAAATTAGATGAGAACCATAAGTGGAAATTTGTCATATGGTCACCCAAATCCTCGCCAAATTTACCTTCAAACTTTGGGATGTCCGAGGGGAACTTAGTGGGGACCAGAGGCCAGTTCGGATTGTGGAAAACCAGATCATTCATCATTTTATATATATCTGAAAAGTTTAATTTTTCCATAAATGGTAGCCTCGACATAGGCCCAGAATTCCAACTAGGAGAGTTGGAGCTCCTGGGTTGAATATCTGTTGAAAAAGGATAACATAGATTATTACTGGCACTAGGTTGCAAATAAGAGCATGTTGATGGGCTAGGGTTTTGATTAAAACCTTGAAATCCCTGGTTGTATGGAGGAAAACCTCCACTCATGTTACTTCAGAAGAAAGGAGGTAGAACTACTCCTCTAGCTATAGTCGAAGTGGTTGTAGGCTCCCTCATCCCAAATTCTTCTGAAGTGCCATCCATAATGGCCTACCAAAGAGGGCTACTATTATTGTCATTTGACCCAGAAGCCAGAATCTACAAAACAACAAGATCATTTGATCTAGTCAATGGAGGGTTGAAGGGTCTAATGAATCCTTCAGCCTTGAGACCAGATATGCACATAACCTACGATGTAGAATCTATTGTTTCTACATTCTCTATCTATATAATGTCAACGGGACCAATCGGTACAAAAGTGTTGGTTTGGTCGAGTTGACGCCTATGAGGAGGTGTGTTACAAAATATTTCCCCTGTGGACAGGTGAAATATCCCTTGGATATCTAGACCCCTATTATCCAAGAAAAAAAAACTAACAAACATATACTAACATTCCTTTAGATCTATTTTTTATGTCTATAGGCAGAGAAGATAGAAGAAAGAAGTGTGACTTACTCCTTTTTGACGGTTGTCCTCGTTGATCTTCAATATTTGGTCTTGTTGTCCAAGCTCCTATTATGATGAAGAAAGTCTGCAAGGAACAAAATAACACCTTCTACTCCTACAATATATCATTAGACAAGAGCATATCTATCTATATAGACATACATATATAAAAAATAGTATGAAGGAAATAGGCCAAGTTATATTAGTTGAGAAACATGGTGAAGTACTTACAAACCAACGTTGACGTTGCAGTAAATCCTCCAAGCTCTCCAGTCCATCCCTTGATTGAATGTCTCAAGATCATAATGATGATGCTTTGATGAATTCTCCTCACAATATCAAAGGGTTGACACTCTGAAATCCCTTCTCTTCCCTTTCACCTTGGAATGCACTCATTTTATAGGATTTGGAGGCTTAACCACCATGGAGAAGGTCACTCACTAGATCCACTAAATTGGGATCTCCAAGATTTTTAGGGAGAAAATATCTCTCAAGGATTTTAGGGAGAAAATATCTATCAAGGATTTGAGGGAGGAAATATCTCTCAAGATCCATCAAATTAGGATATTGGTTTGAGAAAATATCTCAAACATCCATGAGACTCTCAACTTCTCCTTGAGATTAGGAAACTAGATGTGAGGTGGATTCTCACATTAAATTAATTTCCTTTTTTCAATGAAAATAAATAATAATAGTAATAATAATAATAATAATCTATTTTTAAGGTCACGACCAAGCCAGCACACCAATTTGGTGTATGTGACCCCCTTGTTTATGGGACAACAGACCCCCCTCTGCCCAACTATTTGACTGGTAAAGTCTATGAAGGTATACATACCTTACCCCCCTCTGGATTTGAACTTGTGACCTCTTAAGAGGAAACACATGTTCTTAACCATTAGGCCCACTCAGGCTGTATGGTATTTTTAATACACGTGCACATAGTATTTTTACCTTGGTATGATAAATTTCTCCCCCAACATGTCTAGGGATCATGACAAACACTCCCTCAGTCAAGTGTGACAAATCCACACTTACTAGTGTGGGAATTTGGTGTGTAACATATGCCGCCTAAAGTGTGAGATCAGAGGAGAAACCGATAGCCGAAACAATTTACAAAATATTAATGCAAGGGCACTGGAGTAGGAGAGCCTGGTGGAAGCTGCAAACAAACATCAAACAATATATATGTATGATCCTCGAGGCATGCATACCTATTCTTGGAGTAAACTAACTCAAAGCATTGTTAACAACCAATACACTATAGATCCATGAAAGTACTGACTAAGGATATGGCCACCGAGCATACGATGTGGATCCCTACTTCCATGACATGATCTGATCGTAGCCATGAAATGATACACAATGTAGCTACTATATGACAAAAAAATAGCCACAAACCAATACAAAGTGGATCTACGTGATAACATATACATCAATGAGATTGCCAATATGGTGGTTATACTAGAGTATTCTACATATTCAAATGATCTCCATCGCAGCCTGGGTAAAGAACATAATAGAGAGAATGCCCAATCCAGGGTCTTCATCCCGATCTTGAAATAGTACGATTCTATCCATGTGAATAGATGATTTGATGTCGAACATGGTAGAAACCACTTGATTACTGGTCATTAATGTATACCATTAGCAAGTGTAAGGGAAATCACCAATAATGATAATGAATCCGAAGGTACTCTAGTACATTCCAACAAATGTGAACAAATGAGCTGAAGTCAAACATTCACGAAATCATTCGATCGGAGGCCAATGATGTAAACCTACCGTCGAAGGTGAGGAAACCTGACATTGAGGCATGAATGATCCAAGGTACTAACTAGTTTCTAAGTCTAATTCTTGGATAATGTGTTGAAGTCGACAGGAACAAACTCGTTGAAGGAGGGCCATGATGTATCCCCCATCATTGACACAAAACTAGCATAGGAAAGTGATGTAAGATGATAGACTAAATTTAGTGTTGAGTAATATGAGGATGAAATATGGTAATACTACAAAGTTGTTGGTTCGAAGTGAAACTTCCCTTGAACATTGTGAGGCAGTACAAGTGACTTGGTAGCATTGTCTCGACTAAGAGGTAGACCAAAACATAATGCTACGATCACCGAGGCACTCTTCGGGTGAGCTAAAGGAGTATGAGGACTCATAGAATTGGTATGAATTATATACAAGCATATTACCCAACTGTAAGATGAGATGCAAATAGGTTCTATGTTCAAGGGTGACAACATACAACTGCCATAATTCTTTCCAAAAACTTGACCCACTTCCTTCAATTTTTCCCCCCACCATGATTGGTGAGTACCTCTTTGGTTTTTAAGGAGCTTGAGGAGGATAAAAAATACTCGACATATTTGATCTTCGATGAGTCCCTCATCATATTTTTAACGAACTTGAATAAGGAGGGGTTTGGCCCTATTTGGGTTCTTCAATGCATGTTTTACGAGTCCAAAAGAAGGAAAAATTGACGGTCTTTTCATGTTTAGAGACTTTGAAAAGATCTTAAAGACGATTCCAATGGCGTTCTTTTTCGTAAATTTAGTCCCTGAAGCCCACACAAGTGTAAACCAATACAAGGGAGAACTCTTCTAGTCATGATTGACTAGAGTATACCTTTTTCATAGTTAGTCTTATGAGGCCAAAAAAGGGGTAAACTACCACACGAAAGAAGACTCTCTATGGTTTAACGAGCTCGAAGGATGATGAATTATGCTCGTAGTTTGCTTCATTTTTTAACGAGCTTGAAACAGAGAATGAAACTATCCTCGAGGTCAGTTTCATTTTTATAGGGGCTTGAAACAAAGAATAAAAATGTGCTCGGGGCCGGTTTCATTTTTACATGAGCTTGAAACAGAGAATAAAACTGTGCTTGGTGTAATACCCATGAATGAGCCTCTCCCAACATGATGTCCAAAGGTTGGTACGTTGATCGATACCTATTGGGGGTTTTTTTTCCCAACATGTTGTTTAGAGGTTGGTACTTCCCCCCTAGCATCATCATAAGAAGTTGGAGGTTTAACTTCAATATGATGTCTAGAGGCTAGAGACATGCCCCCCAAGCTTCAGTTCATCATCGACTCTTCTTCTGCACTCTCTTAGAATCCTGGTTACTAATAGGGACAAGTTCATTAGATAGGAAGGAAGAAAGAATATCAACTGATATAGGTAGAGGAAGGGAAGGCTTAGGTACCAGATCTTGTGGAAGATGGGACTCTGCTAGACTAAGTGACATGATGCCACCTAGTGTTTTAGTGGTAGATGGGCTACGTACTACCTGAGGATCGTATGATTCAGAGGATCGTTGCACCGTATCCATAGACATATTTAACATGGAAACCTCATGTGGGGGATCAGGGGGAGGTAACAGAAAAAATCCCATGAGTGAGGAATCCTTGAGGAGACCTACCCCCACTCTTTCATACTTAAGATCATACTGTCCCAGGAAAGGGATATTATTCGCTGCAAAATTATTGGATCTGATGTGCAATAATAAAGTTGGTCAACAATCACAAGTTTCCCTTGATGGGGAAATTGAAAAATATGAAAGACTAAAGAAGCGACGATAATCATCACATAGAACCAACTGTGACCAAGCAACAAATTATAATCTAGGGGCGCATCAACCACTTCAATGTCGATAGAAACACTTTTTCCCTTCAATTACATAATGAGAGATTGAAAGAGTCTGTAAGGTTGGAAATCACGTCCATCAAACGCTTTAAGGGTGGTAGGATACCGATTAAGTTTAGGAGAACCAATGGCTCTCCAAAAGGATAAAGACATGACACAAGTGGAGGCTCCTTCATTCAAAATAGTTTGGAGGATATTCTTGCTACGAACCATAGTGTGAATTTGGAATGTCAGGTGATGGGAGAGCCTCGACTTAAAATAGTCTAGATTAAACATAACCATATTTGACACCTCTGGATACACAACTCCAATGGATGACAACAACATTCTACGTTGACTTGGATAATTTTGTAGAGCTTCAAGCATTGACATAACACAAGGTGCTTGTGCCAAATCTTCAATAATGTTGTATTTTTGAGCAGTGCGGGCACTTGGATTAAATATTGATTTTTGAATTGTTCCCTTGGGTGGGTGCAATAATGATTCAACAAAAATCCTCTCGATATGAATAGGGGCAGAGGATGGAGGAGGAATGGAAGTGGAGGGATTATCAAAAGCACCTCCATTGGCATGATTTTTTGGAGGAGTGTCATAAGTCTTAGCTCTGGTCGTTAGACTAATCGTCTCCTTACACTTAAATACCTGAGCGATGCTTGAGGAAGCATCCCCATGGTGGGAATGACCTGTGTTACCGCCTTGTGGAGGGGCAAGATTTTGTGCAACCATTTGTTGCTGCTGAGTTGGGAAAGGGCCAGTTAAAACCGCGGGTAGGGAGGTACCCTTCATAAATTTTGTGACTGTTGGGTCTCCCTTTTGATATCCCCAGTTACCCTATTTTTGTCTTTTGTCTTGATCAATTTTTCCATATATACTTGATTAATCCACCTATTCTCCTCATTGATACATCCCTTAGCTACTTTTACAAGTACATGAGGTAATAAACATTGAGTCATCATTTATGTGGTTTATTAATAGTTAGAACTAAATAATTCTATTCTCTAACTTCTCTAATTACCTTGTTGTTAATATTTCAATTCAGACAGACTTTTATGATAGAGTTCCTAGTCATTCGGTACTCGTATGCATATGGTACCTGTGCTCATCTAGTACCTGCGCTCATCCGGTACCAGTGTTTATTTTCCTGCACTCATTCGATACCATTGTTTATTCACCTACGCTCATCCGGTACCAGTTTTTATTCGTCTGCTCTCATCCGTTACCAGTGTTTATTTTCCACCTATGCTCATCCGATACCTGTTTCCGCATATGTAGATTCAAGTAATTGAATGGGTCATCTTCGATGGGTCCAAGGAAGCAGTTGGTTAGCGCCACATTCTTTTTTGGGTTCCATGATATGCCTCATCCTCATGCACTTCGTGTCATGAGGATGAAGTCACTTCCATGTAAAACGTTTTATTAACCAATTAAAGATTAGCATAATTATTCAACATTATCTCCAGTATTGTATGTATTGGCTATTTCTCTTATAAAGAGGGCCTGTAGGTGATTGAAGGGAGTTGAATAATGTTATGCTGAAATATTTGTTCATGAACACATATTTGTTGTAGACTTATTTGTTGGGAATTAATATGAAGGGGAATTTATTGATCCTGTGCGTTCTTTAAGTTTCTTATTCCGTGAATATATTTTAAGCTTCCTTGTTGGTATCGACAAGGGCCCACTGGTCCAACTTGGAGAGCTTACTGTAAAATGGTAGTGTAAATCTGTTTCCTGTACTAGTGTGGTGTGATATGGTACTAGTTTGTAATCACCTTAAATATAGTTGTTCATCATCTTGTACTTAGCATAATCCGATCTTTGGTTTGAATGAGATGTGAATTGAAGTTTGATGAGTGTGGTGCACCAAAACTGTAAATGATTTGTTTAGTTTACCTTCAACAACTTGTAGTGGTTAATTAATTACATTTCCAAAGTGTGATTTATGAATTTTTTATTTATTTTGAATGGTAGAAGTGTGTTAGCACCAGAGTAATCTGATAATCCATCTTTCACATTACATGGATTGACAAATGGATTTCTGTTCCTGGTCTGTTGAATTAAATAGTTTCTTAGAATCTATGATATGTTCATAAATTTTCTGATTTTGAATTTGTTCATATGTTGCATTTGATTGAGTGTGGAGTGGTAGATTGGAATTGATAAAGTGTTAAGCATTGCATAAAGAAAATATGATTCCCTCCTTTATATTTCACGAGCCAATAAGTGGGAAACTCTCTTTCATGTATCATAAACTTGTTGAATTCCACCAGTGTGTTCTCTATTAATATTTTTGAATGATAAGACTTAATTCAAGATAGAAGGATTTTTATTCCCTTAGATAGAAGGATTTTCGTTCCTTGAAGGTGTGATTAGTTTTTGGTTTGAAACAAAGTTTTAGATTTAGAAATAATATGTTTATCAGTTAGGTTAAGATCAGCTATTTCAGACACATATAGTGTAGCGACTCTGTTGATTATGAATCCTGGTTGACATATTAATGATTGGAAATATATTCTACATATAATTGCACCAACATTTTGGTGCCGTTGTCAGGGAGTTGTAAACAATAATAGGAAGTGTTGCATTTAGATTGATTGAATGATGTTGGATTGGTTTTAAGGACAACCTAAGGGAGGAGAGAAGACAGTAAGATGAAATGTAAGAATCTGCACATCCACTTTGGTGGGGTCGCTCCAAAGCTAGGTTTTCGTCTTTCCTTTAGTAGTTAGAATTTGTATTGTGTTAGCATTAGATCTTTTTATTTTATATTAGACTTAGAGATAGTAAAGGAAGATTTGTTACAACAAAAATTTCAGAAAACTTATTTGGTCCAAGAAAAAACCCTCCCACTAACTCTGCTAATTGATATGCAGGAAATATTTTCAGGGGAGAAAGTTCAGAAGCAGTAATTGGAGATATAAGAAACCTTGAAGATGAAGATATTGTGAAAATTGCACAACAAGCAACAAGAGAAGCGATGGCGACCCAATCAGAAGAAGGAATTGGAAAAGAAACAAAGACAATAGTAGAAGAAGATGAATCTACAGTTGGAGCAGTGCACAAAGTATTGGAAAACCTGAATATCCCAACCAATCCAATGGTTGAACCATCACCTAGTGGGGAAATATCCCCTGCAACCTATAAAGTGCTGTTTGGAAATATGGAAGATGAGGAACATAATGCAAACAATGAGACAAATACGTTTGGGTTTGCAATACTGGACATTATCAGAAATGTCACCATGAAGAATATTCCGCTGTCACCATTGCCTCACTTTCATGGTATGTCATCTGAGGACCCTGATTCATTTATGTTTGAATTTGATATATTATGCAGAAGTTATAATTACACAGACAATGCTAAAAAACTGAAATTGTTTCCATCCACACTAAAAGACTCAACATTAAGATGGTTCATGAGTTTAGG
Source organism: Picea engelmannii (assembly GCA_009831015.1). Classification (NCBI taxonomy): domain Eukaryota; kingdom Viridiplantae; phylum Streptophyta; class Pinopsida; order Pinales; family Pinaceae; genus Picea; species Picea engelmannii. The sequence continues at coordinate 142,174 of ML809081.1, read as the reverse complement.
GGAGCATAGTATTTTATCTTGGGATGACATGAAAGGGATTTTTTCTCCAAAAAATTACTTGGAAAGGTTCCTCTATAATTACTCAAATACCAAACAATTTTCCCTTGACACAACCACAATTAGGACTGGTTTTTTGAAAGGTGTTAGGGATTACTGTATATAGGTCTTGAACCTTATGAGTTCTGGGGATGTATACCAAAAACCATTTGCTGAGATTGTTTAGTATTGTAAAAAGTACTCCCGTAGTCAAGCCAAAACTGGGAAAAGTTCAAGAGACCCAGTAAACATAATTGCTAAACCTGCTACAGGAGGGGTCACAAGAATGAAATTAGGAAATCTGCTAGAGAATTTCAAAAAAAATATCCTAAATACAATCAACATTGAATTGGATACCCTTAAAATCCTTGGAAACAAGAGGAAGAGAATGTTGCCTTGGAAATTTTCTATCCTTGGTGTAGGAAGAGACACCCTAAGAAGGAGTGCCCTATTAATGTCATAGAAATTTGTGGAATTTGCATGGAGGATCATTCTACTGAAAGGTGTCCTTCAATACCTGGCCTTCAAGCTATATACAAAGGAGGAGTAGATCCCTAAGACCCTTCATATCCCCATAAGAGACTATGGAGGAAACACAATCCTAACATGTTCCAAGACCCCTCCATGCAATACCCACAACAACAATGGATCCCTCCAATGCCATATTCCCAGTGGACACCCCATCAACCACAAGGCCATCCTTGGAAATAATAATGGAGGGGAACTACCTATGGGAATGCCCCTTGCATCCACCATATTTTCCTACATACCCACAATACCCTTCTAATATCTCTCAGCGTTTTCCAGGATTTAATCCCCCTTCATTACCTCCACCTCCTCAATTACAACAACAAATTACATTTCCCATGAATCCAAACCAACAACAACCGCAAGCCCCACTTAGTCCAAATCCTCCTCATCCTACCCCAATTCCTACACAACCCATTGCCAACCCTAATAATAGACCTACCCAACCTGTACAGAATATGGAACTGCAGACCTTCCTGACTTATGTCATTACCTCAGATCCATTAAATGAAATCCAATTAAGATCAAGGAAGGTCTTAAATGAAAAAAATTCCATAGTGGTTATTCAATAAGAACAATAAGAAAATAAACTAGATGAAGATAGAGACACCCATGCTATAGAGGAAATTCCTCCCGACCTTTCATCTAGACCTATTGCACAACCGAAATCACCTTAGGAATCTAACTCTCCACCTTATACAGAAAGACTGCTTATAAGGAAACTTGAGATGCCTTTAGGACACAATCTAGAAGTAGAGCTAAGAAATATATGTGTAAATATTGCCCTACTACAAGGTATTGAAGACATTCCTATTTATGCCAAGATTGTAAGGGACCTTTACATTAAAAATCCTGGGAGAAAGAGGAAGGAGCCTCATGTTATACAAGTGGTTGGACAGTTTTCTGAATTCATATCAGAAATGCCATTTAAATATAATGACCCAAGAAACCCAGTGGTGACCATATAAATTAATGGAATTTCCTTAACAAATACACTTATTGATCTTGGGGTAGCAATAAATTTTATTCCTGTTGGTACTATGCAAAAAATGCAACTAAAACACTTATGGCCAACTCATAACCTATTGGAATTAACAGATAAATCAGTCATCAATCCAACAATAAGTCTGGATGATGATCGATCATCACCCTAGCTTCCTCGGAGTATCTTGTATATTTCTTGGTAATACATATAAAATCCTCCAAACCCGGACATCCAGTGGTGCTTGGTCAACCTTGGTTGGCCACTGCTGATGCATTTATTGGCTGTCGGTATGGAGAGATGACAATTTCCAATGGGACTCACAACCAAAATCTTACTCTATTTTGTCTTGCCCAACCAACTACCGAAATTCCTTTATGGTTGGAGAATACATATGGGGAGGAATAATGTGCTCAACCCTTGTTAACAATTGAACAAATAAGAGGTTTTCAAGAACCACATGAAGATTAAGTTTTAAGCCAATTTCTAGATGAGACTGAATGTATTGAATATCCACAATCTTTTTAGGAATATAAACATATTTTCAACTCTGAATTTCAGGAACTCTATCATCCTTCTACCTTTTTCACTATGACAACAATGAATGAGGGTAGATAGTCACCTGTGAAATCAGTTGAAATCATCATTGGGAAGTGTCTTTATATCAATTCTGATTTGGAAACTGAACAACAAGATCAATTGATTCGAATGATTCAAGAATAGTCCGATGCCTTTGCATGGGACTATTCCAACATGAAAGGGATCCACCTGGATACTTGTATCCATCACATCTATACCAATGATCAAATCAGGCATGTTAGGCAACCTCAAAGGAGGATGAATCCAACCTTGAAGGATATAGCGAAAGGAGAATTGCAAAAGACCCTAAATTTCAATTTTTTCTATCCCATTTAAAATAGTAAGTGGGTATCTCCATTAGTCATTGTTCCTAAGAAAAATGGAAAATGGAGAATTTGTGTGGATTTTAGAGAGCTAAATAAGGATACCTTTAGATACTACTTTCCTTTACCTTTTATAGACGAAGTGTTGGATACTCTGTGTAGGAAAAAATATTTTTCCTTCTTGGATGGGTTCAGTGGTTATAACCAGATTCGAATTGCACCAAAGGATCAGAAAAATACCACTTTTACTTGCCCCTGGGGTAGTTATGCTTATAGGGTTCTTCCCTTTGGATTATGTAATGCCCTTGCCACCTTTCAACGGGCTGTCTTGGCCATCTTTTCTGATTTAACCCATGATTCTGTGGAGTTCTACATGGATGACTTCACAGTATATGGGGATGATTTTCAGCAAGCCTAGGACAACCTCAAGAAAGTATTGATCAGATGTAGAGAAACCAACCTCTTTCTCAACCATGAAAAATCCAAAATGATGTTCAATGAGGGGATTGTTTTAGGTCATCATATTTTTGGTACTAGAATAAGAGTAGATCTTGCTAAAATTGAAAGCATTTCTCGAATCAAAATCCCTAGTTCCCAAAAAGAACTTAGAAGCTTCTTAGGGCATACTGGGTACTATAGAATATTCATTCAAAATTTTACAAACCTAACTGCCCCATTGTTCAAATTGTTAGCAACAGATTATGAATTCCATTGGGATCCTCAATGTCAAATTGCTTTTGAAATTTTAAAACAATAGCTTTCAACTACTCTATTGGCACAGGGGCAGACCCAGGGTTCAATGCTACAACAATGCACCAACAAAGCCCTAACTACCGGCCCTTTCGGCAACACCTACGAAGCAGATGAAGTATCACCCGAGGTAGAGGTAGGGGTGGTTGCAAGACTCAAGTGTCTACAACCTTAGCTGAGACATAGACCTGTGATTGGACTACTTAATAAATCACTTAGAACCGTCAGTCCCTCAATATACAATCAATAATCAGTTAGGTGATAAAACAGGGCTTCACAACATTCAATATAATATAACATACTCAAGCACTTAACATCAATAGGTAGGTCATATCTAGCAGATCAAGCACTCAACACATTCATATGGATCAGATCTAATATCCTCGCATGTCATTAGAACTAAGCATAAGAAGATCTATCTGAATACATCAAAGCACTTAGAAAAGAAGACATAAACATATTAAGACAAGCACAAAGCAAGAAAACACAATGTTTACATGGTTCACCCCCACCTTGGGGCTACATCCACCAAATCTTCTTCTTTATTATCTTCAATAAATCGGTTACAGGTACATAGCCATCAAAAACATACTCCGCACATGACAGAAGATCTGCGCAACTCGCTAGATTCTTCTTCCTTGCGTTATAGCACTCAACCTTCCATGATCTGTTACAAGGACCTACACTTAGCTCTGTAAGTCTCTTACAGTCATGCACAAAGCACTTACAGACCCTACTAGCACTTAGCACACATTCACATAGATGCCTATCCAACTACTTCTTACATTGCCTAACCTTCTATTTATACATTACAAAATAGGCCTAAGCATGGGTAAACCCATGGGCTGACATTCCAATCCCGTTACATAATCCCAAAAACCCAAAAAGGACCCAAAAGTGGGCTGAGATCCCTTGATCTCCGCTTTGTCTTGTGCTTCTCTTTCGACAGGCTGTCGAAGTCCCAAAATAGGTCAATATGACCAAGAATCTCCCAAAACTTGGTCAAGGGACAACAGGCTCCCAACACTCACCTGTGACTCGTCCCGAGTCACTCTAGTCTGAGAAGTTCTGCTTCGAAGGCCTCAAGCTTGGCTCGAGCTGCTTCGACTTGCTGTTGTGTGACGACCTCTTGCTCAGTGATCTCCTGGATCACTACGTCTTTCATGGGCCCTTCTAGGCACTGTTCTGCTGCGATGACAACCTATTCTAGCTCTACTCCTCGTCTTTCAACCTCTGTGAATAATTGGCATGCCTTATCTTGCACTGGTTGAAGCCGTTGAGTAACTTCCATCACTCTTCTTTGAATTGTATGGATCTGCTGCTGGGCGGTGCGTTGCTCCTAAGACCACTTCATTCTTTCCACGACCGACAAGGCCTTCAACTGTGCCTGTAGTGTGTTTGCGTGATGTTTTGCTTCCTTGAGCTGCGACTCTAATGCCTGTAACTCTGGATTCTCAGTGAAGTTCTCATATGTTTGGGCACTGTGGTTACTCAACTGCTTGCACTCCAAGGAAATATCTTTTAGTCTATCAACTGCACCGTGGGCCGTCGCTTCCCTTTGCTCTCTTACATCTTGATGGGTCTCAAGCACAGTGTAGAGCTCCAAGTCTGCTATGCACTGCTGGATTACTTCTTCAATTTGTGCCACTTGTTGTGGAACTTGCTCTTCGGTCTTTACTTCTACGACTGTCACAGAGCGAAGTGCTCTGTGAACCATTTCCTTTACTTCGAGTTTCTCTATGAGAAACTGTTCCTTGCTTTGCTACAATTGTGCTTTTTTGTCATCCCACTTTGCTTGCAGAGAAATATTTTCCCGTTCTGAAGTACTGTGTTGTTCTTCAAGGTCTCCCTGTACTTGTGCCAGAGCCTGGGTAGCTTGCGCTGTTTCTTCCTGAGCTCGTTGAAGGTGAGCTTCGACTGTATCAATGATGTGGTGGAGTTGGGCTGGATCATCTCCCAGTTTTGATGTTCCTGCTGACAGAGGCGCAGTGGAGACTGCGCGACTGGATTGTAGTGCCTGCTGCACTCCTTGGAGCTCATCCTTAATCCGATGGAACACCTCCTCCTGCTTAGCTTCTTTCTTCTCTGATATCTCCAACAAAGCATCATTCAGGGATTCTATGATGAAATTGAAGTCGTCGAAGGTGAGGATGGTCTGCATTTTGGTCATAGATGTTTTCGATTTCTTCCTTGAAGAAGGTTTCAGAGGGGAAGCCTTCCTTTTCTTTGAGGGGTCCTCCTCGTCTCAAGGTGGTGTAACCTTGCCTTTCTTTTGTTCAAATTTTTTTCCATCTATCTCTCCGCCATCTCCTCCTTGCTCTGCTGAGATGGAAGCGGTCTTCATGGATGGACTGTATAAATCATGGACCTCTTCAGTCTTCTTTATCTTGCTAGGTCCGGGTGTATCCGACGCAGTTTCTGGACTGTCTAAATCAAACATCTCTGCAGGGTCATCTGGAATGAGGAGGTCCGGCGACCATTCCTTGGTGATTTCTTCTAAGTCCTCCTATGTTAGCTTGTAGTAAGATTGAAGTTGCTACTTGTGCTCGTCAGTGCGCTCTGTAATATAAATGAAATGTCGGTCCACGCTGAATTTCATTAAAGGTCGAAACCTGTGAAGAGTATTGAGCATGATTTGAGGCTTGGAATGGATAGCTAATTTCAGCTGATTGTAATATGTGTGGAATACGATTGCTTTTTCATGTCACTCAAATATCACAGTGTACTAAACTTCATGGCCAGAGGTTCAAAGGGCTCGATGTCCAGGAAGGTCACACCTTCTGGCATCTCCCATGCGATGAAAACAATTAGGATTAGAAGCCAACTGAAGTGGAACTCATATCCTTGATCTTGTGCTTCCCTGCAGTCCAGTTCCAATTGGTTCATGAGGTACTTCACCCAATTCATTTGTAGGCCCTCCATGCATTTTCTTGCAAGGTCGACTACAAAACCAGTGACTTGGGTGGGTCGGTTCTTGCAGACCAACTTTCCTGTGATCAGTTGACAGGTGAGGCACACTGTGCCGCTTTAGATAGAAGCTACCTTGTAGCCTCACGTGACTTTCTTGACATCGTCGTAGGTGTCTTTTATCCTTTGGGCTAAAGCGTGATCCATGGTTTTTTCGGGATAGAAATCTTGTGGGTCAGGGCCTTGCATACTCATCCCTATGATCCGATTGATCAATGTTAGATCCACTATGATACGGTGGTTTAACCACAAGTATCCACCATGTTAATAGGACAATAGCAACTTGATGCATACATTCACTTCTTGGTGCCTTCCGAAGTGAGGAATCTTTATTACGTTGAGAAGTGTGGACTGTGCGAGGTTATGGGTCCATGACTGAGGGACGATCTTTGAATTATTTCCTTTTGTCTTGGTCAGGTACTTATGTGTGGTGAGCATGTTGTAGACCTTCTTATCGCTGAGGTTGAAGTCGCTAAACTTCAACGCTGCTATCTTTTCTTGATCTACGCGTATCCCCTTCGAGAGGTACGTAGTGACCAATTCGTACTCAAAGTCTCTGGGCACACTGTCTCGATTTATTGCACCACTTAGAGGTGGGAGATAGGAGGGTAAAATGCTCAGAATCAACTTAGCATTCATGAGATTGTCTCTATGTTTAGTTCGCTTTTCATCTACGGGCCCTGATAGTCCATCTCAAGCAGTGGACGGAGAGGCCGATAGTCCTCTCATCGATTACTTAAATAACAATACAAACAGAGTCACAAAACCCCAAAAGAGACTTCAAACACCCATCCCAATCCGGGCCCTAGAAAATAGAAAAGGTTACAAAAAACTTCTCCTATAGATACGTGCACGCTTATTACCAAGGAAGCCCACATATGTATGCGACTGTTCTAATTGGAGAACACATATGTACACGATTGTTATAAGGGAACAACACATATATGACCCAAAAAATTTCAAAAAAGAAATGAAAAGGGAAGTCAATCAGGCCATATGAGCAAGTAAGGACTCAAAAAATTAAATGGTACTAATCTAAGTACCAAAAAGAAGTCAGAGACAAAACAAAACAAAACAAACCAAGCAAATGAAGCAAACTCTAGGGATAGACTAACTAGGGAGAGTCCCCAATATGGTTGCCAATTTTGTTTGCAGGGAAAGTCCCCTACGGTTGTGGGCAAACTGAAACAGATCAATGACCATATAAAGATAAGCAAATTTCAATAACACCAAGCATCAAATATTCTATAGCTAATTTAATTAAAATAACTAACTTTCATGAAATATAATAAGATGAACTTACCCGAGGTCCTATGTTCAAAGTATATCGAAAGCTCGAAGTTCTTTCTCTCCTCCTTGATTTTGTCTTATGAAACCTGCAAAACTTGTGCACACAAAACTACAAGAAAAAAAGTAGTTATACCGATAACTAACTAGTCAGTTTGATTAAATATGAAAATAATTTCTACAATTAACGTTCTAAACAAATACGCATTCAACAATAATAAATTATATATTTAAAACATGATATATCGAAGGAATGATCATCTTTATATTAAAATCAATACTCTGAAGGTGAAGTTGTTACCTGCTCTGTCGTGGTACTGCTCCATCGAAAGGACCATGGGTTCCTCCACCTAAGCTTCTACAGACATGGTAGACCTATGACCCTGATACACCAATATATCCAAAGAGAACAAAATAGATCTCTTGATCATATAAGGGGAGTGTGCAAGAATGTTTGGAAACACAGGTTTCCAGGTCTGAGGACCAAAAAATCAAGGGATATTCAAGGGCTTGCAAACATGGCATGTTTCATCCAACATTAGTTTGCTTACTTATGCATTCATTCATTACCTTTCTCCTTGGATTCATGCTCTATTTAATTCATCTTCATTTAGTTAGAAGCAATAGAGTATGGGTAAATGAAGTTAGGTAACTAACCAAACCCGTAACTCAACTCTCAAATATTTTTTTTTTTGATCATTTATTGACATGTACACAAATTTCCTTTGAGAAACCCACATATACACGTGCTACATAACTAATAGGGCACGTACAAGTTCTAAAAATGTGTTTTTTAAATGATCCAAAGGAGGTATGGGGAAAAGGTGTTTGCAAGTAGGATAGGGACTAGGCCAACAAAGTCATCAATGCTTCAGTGGTGGCAATTGACGCTATAACAACCACTACTAGCTATGTCCAACACCAGATCCGGGTGCACTAGTGCCTTTTCTACCATAGGTAGATCCTCTATCAAGAACATCTATCTCAAAAATAAATTTCATCAAAAGTGCACTATCAAATATCTCTCTATCAATATCATGAATATGTGCAACAATACCCGATTTGAACATAGTGTCCAACACATGAAAATCTTGTGACACATGTGGAGGAAGATAAGGAGGAGTCATATCGGTGGATGAAGACACATGTGGACTAGGAGAAAGGCAAGGATTGGTGGATGGTGACACAAGTGGAGGAGGAGGAGGAGGTTCATTGGAATATGGTGTCGCATGTGAAGGATTAGCAAGAGGAGGAGGAGGAGGAGGAGGAGGATCTGACATGGATGCAAGTTCAAACACATGTGGAGGGGAAGCAGGAGGATGCGGAGGAGAAGGAGGATAAGGAGGAGGATTGGACATGGGTGCAGGTTCAAACACATGTGGAGGGGAAGCATGAGGAGGTAGAGGAGAAGGGCGAGGAGGAGGGGAAGTAGGGAGAGGAGGAGGAGGATTGGATGTGGATGCAGGTTCAAACACATGTGGAGGGGAAGAAATACGATCGTTATATGGTGCAACCGACTCATGTGGAGGATAATCATGAGGAGGAGGAGGAGGATCATGTGCTGGAGTAGAGGATGCAGATGGCTCTGTTGATGAGATAAATGTAGTGGGATCATGAGAAACACCCCTCAACATCTCGATGAGGTTGATGAAACCAAAAATATGATGCATCAACACCATCATGTCATGAGGAAAACTCATCCATATAGTAGAGAGATCATGCACTCATAATATGTCTTTAACAGGTGCAATTACCACTCGATGACTAGTCATGACACGACATAACTGATCCACCGCCTCTAGCTGGACTCTCCAATCTGGCCTGCATGTCCAGTGGGGTATCTGTACTAGAGGCTAGTCCTATACCTCCTCCATCACCTCATCCTCATGTTGGGGAGGCTCATCCACAACATATGTGCTAATATATGCAAAACAAGATATAATAATAACAAGATAATGGAAACAAAATGTTACAATAAATTACATGTGCATTAAATAAGACATAATGATAATATTACCTCTCTCTTCTAGTGGATCCTCTATTGTAAATCAGATTTTTGGACATCCTCTCCAATCCATCCATGTGTACATTTACTTTGCAACATCGAGGTCAATATTGTCCTTGCTAGCCAATAAATCACATACCCCCTACTGACCGAAGAAATGGGAAACTCGTACTAGCCCCTCTTGGGAATCAACTACCCCCACATGTGCATACACACATCAAACATAGGCCTAGGAAGAAGGTGGTGTATTTCTGACTGAGTGGCATGAACCCTCTCAAAAAATAGTTTATATAACTTTGACACGAATGGGAAGAATCATCCTAGATAAAACAACATGACAATGATCTAATGCACAAAAAAACTGTCTCAAAAAAACATCCAACCACCTAATCAATC
>ML809081.1:72786-119258 GCA_009831015.1 Picea engelmannii | reverse complement strand
AAGAGACATAAATTATGATGAAATCCTTTTCAAGATGAGAGGAAACTCCAAAGCAAAGAAAGATACATCTGAAAAGGAGAAAGTAGAGAAGGAGGCTACAAGTGAGAAGGAAAGGATGGAAAAGGAAGATGAATCATCAAGACTTTAGCAAGAACAAAAAGTTATATCCAAGGCAATAAAAGAGGCATAGAGAAAAATAATAGAGCAAGAACAAATGAGAATTAGAAAATAACAAGAGGAGAAATTGAATGGGATGAAGAAAAAAATAAGAAGAAAGTAGAAGAAGAAAATAAGGCTCGGGAGGACGCTCAAGTCATCGATCCCATGGATATTGAGCCACCTGAATCTACTTCTGGCACCACTTTAATCAGAGACCATTTTCCTTTGGGAGAGTTGGGATTGGGAGAGTTTACTCCTTCCAAATCTGATAGGGTAGCCAACCTTGACTTATTCATGATTGACAAGGCTAAAGGAATAATTGTTAATCAACCTCGCAAGAGACTTTCTACTCTGACTGTTTCAACACTTATAGTAACTAAAAAAATACCATTACTTATGGAGATTAGGAAATATGCCATAGATATATCCTTTATGGGAGTGGTGTTCACACAACCCTCTGAGCAAAACATCAGAGACATGACTAGAGAAATAAAAAAATATAAAACTAAGATCAAAGATATGGAAGAAGAGGTATGGTATAAAAAAGGAGATAGAACAAGTATCTTTGAGTTCAGAGCGTATGCCAGTGAAGTACGAGAGTAGTTGGTGACCACCTTAAAATAGTTGTACACCAACTTGAAGGATTTCTTGGATTTGTCTACGTAGTTGTTAGCATTATTAGACAAGGTCAAAATAAAAAAATGTAGAGCTGCAAAAAATTTGTGTAAGCATGGATAATCTAAAAATGTGGCCAAAAGAGAACCTAGATATGTCCCAGGACCTTCCAAGAATGTATGAAAAAGAAAAATCAGCTAAATTATGCAACACTCACCAACTACTAGAGGAAGGGGGAGAAGCTAGAAAAGGATATATCAGATTTGATAGGCAATGACACACACATCCATGATGTTGCCGAAAAATTGATTGAAAGATGCAAGTTGCCTAAAATTGGAGATCCATGCCAATAAATAGTAGCGGAACAAATCCTTGTAGAACTAGAAGCAACTCTATATTCAAGAGAAACCTTGATGGAGATAGCTCAATGAGTCAACAAGGCAACGTTGAAGGAACACATAGGAATACCTTCTAAGGATAATAACTTAATAAGTTCCTTTGTGGTCATATTGAAAAAAGATATGGACATCATGTCCCAATATGTATCCACGTACAAAGTCACATTAGAAAATTTGCTCTTTAAGTGAGTAGTAAGAATGGTTTCGTATCATGAAATTTGGACTACATATTTTAAATATAAGGCTGAATGTCGAGCATAATATTTTTCTTTAGGTCATGATGCTTAATGTGTAGAGTTAAAAAAAGACAAAACTAGATAAGTCCAAAGGTTGTAACTGTGACTGGGAAGTCAAGAAGTCCCAAGAAATAATTGAAACTCATTGGCTATATATGCACAAGAGCACCTAATTGAAAGGGCCCTTACTTTTTGTAATTTTGGAGAATTGTTTATTGGAATTTTAATGAGAAGAAGCTCTCAAGGCCATTTTGGAGGACAAGTAATTTAGCGTTGTATGATGTGCTTGCTGTGAACTATTTCCAAATTTTTCATTGTCATCTTCATCACTGTAAGGTTATATTATTGATATGACAAACCATTATGCTGTGAGTTTCTATAGCTTTACATTCCATTACTTTTATGATATTGTTGTTCTGAGTTGATAAATAGATGGTTAATGAACTACTTGTTGTTCCAGACTAATATGCTCACTTGTGTTATCGCTCTGTAAATTCGCAGAGGTTGTTGAGAGGTAGAAGAAATTTATTAGAGGTAACTTTATCCAACCACTTCGAAACTGGGATCTAGCCCTTCCAGTTTCAGAGAGGGATCTCTCTGTGAGATTTAGATATGTTTCAGGTTTCAGATATTAGGCTAGTTAAATAAATAGGATTGTGTTGTTTTATTTTATAAAATGGCTGAAATATTGCTTATGCATCCATTGGACTATGGGGTCTGTGTTAAAGTTTGAGATCTGAGAACATATTTTATAAGGTTTCTTCACAGGGCATGATAATGCCAATGTTGGATCCTTTATAAATTAAAATGATGGATAGCAGAAATATATGAGATAATCAACTATAATAAAGAATCATTCAAAAATTTCTTTATCACAATATCAGAAGATAAACATTTAGATATTTAAAAGCCAGAAACAGAGTATACGAAGATAAATTCTGCAACTTTAACTTCTTTTAAATGATAAGATGTAGAAAACAAGATGACAACGAAGAAATATAAACCATTCAACGAAGAGGAGTAAACATCACCAATAGTTAACACGCAGGAATCCTGTGAATCGTCCCTTTTTATTACCGATAGATTTCTTGAAAAAGATTACAGTGCTTACAACTTTCTTGGGCGTAAAGATCAACCCTTGGTACTTTGAATTTTGAAGTATATATATAAAAGATTACAATTGATACTATCATTAATGATCAGGATGTGGTAAAATCCAAAGCTAACTAACTAGATAACAAAATACAAAATTGTAGGAACTACTAATGATCTGTTGGATTCTTTGTGCTGATTTTGGGGAAGGTTGTTGGCGAGTCATCAACTTGACTTTGACTACTCTGCATGCTGACTTGGATTGTACACCTCATCACTTACTCAATCAGAGTGCACAGATCCTCCCATCTCTTTTGACTGGGAACGTTGAATTTTAGTAACCTTCGGTAGACTTCATCCATCTTTGTATATTTGGCGAAAGTTGGCTTGGTGATGAAAATATACTTGATTTCATGCTGGATACTGAGGTCCAACTGCAAGGTATCTAAAAATGCTTTGCCTGTTATGCTACCCTGTATTCCTGAAAACTTGGAGCTATCCTTTGACACCATGGTGATCTTTTTCTTGTAGTCGAAAAGAGTCATCAACTTATCATTTAGAACCATTAGACTAGGAAGACCTTTCTTTTGCAAAACTTCAATCTTACTGAATAATCTCTGAACTCCGCTATCCATGTTTTGGGCTCTCTCCTCCAATTGTAACTATTGTTCCTGAGTCTGTACTAAGGCTTAACGTACAGTGTCAAGGCATCCGAAAGTATGTGAAAGATGAATATGAGGATAATGTCACCTTCGGTATAGGAAACTAGGGCAGATTTCTACGTTCTCGTCGTCTAGCTTCCAACTGCTCTTGAGCAGTTATATCTTGCTCAATGGCTGCCCACGAACGTTCAAGTTCTTCCCAGGTGTTAGCGGTTTTAAGGATTGTGTCGAATAGATTTAAAGCAATATGTGTTTGATTAGATAATCCGGGTTCAATATTAGGTTGTGTAGCTGCAGGTACAGTCATTGAGGAACAGTAATCGTAGGAAATAATTTAAAGAGAGATTTCAGTGCTGTTTCAATTTGGTCGAAATAAAGAGAGATTTTTACGTTTTCTGAACGAAATAAAGATTTGCAAAAGAAGGCCCTTCCCCGTGACTGTATTATAATTTAATATAAAAGTGTGATGCGAAAGAGAAACATTTAGCTGCGTATAACATGAGGTTCCTATCAAAAGAAAAATCACATATAAGCAGAAGAGGAAATTAGTGAGAAAATAACTGACATAGCAAAGAATAAATGTAGAATTCTGAAAATGCGAATTGGTCTTACACCCGCTGATAGCAGGTGCAGAGGAAAGACAATAGACAGAGACAGAAAACCAGAATTCTTTTGTTATAGTAGTGGTCGTACTAAATTATAACAAAACACATCAGTTATGAATGAGGGGAATGAAATGAAACATGAAGTACAAAGAAGCAAAATTGATAATACAGTCTGGACGGAATCGAGAATCTTCAAATTGCTTGTATATTAACTTCTTCAAATGCGAAACTCTATTACAATCGATACCAAAAAGGTCCAACCCCCTTTTCTTTCTCTTTTTGTGGTATATTTATGCAACTTGGCAGATCAGTTTAGAAACTCAACTGTTTCTCTACTTCAGTTACAACCGAAGAGAGCGAAATCACTCTCTTTTCTCCTACTCTATTTTCAAAAAGCGCCAGGTGCTTGTATTTGCGCGGCTTCGGTGCACATGATACATTTTTCCACAAATTGGGACACAAGCTGCGAAGGTTCCGCTTGACAGCTGGCCTCGGCAAAATAGCACTCTCGGGCTAACTGCGACAGCTTATCTCCCATTTGTGCATCAACGATGTCAAGGGCACTTAGTTGTGCACTAGGTTGAATTAAGTGTTTGTCAACTTGAGCCATGTCCAACCTGTCCATCTTGGAGATATCCGCCGAATCTCTCTCATTCTTCTCTTTCAGGTCGAGGGAAATCTGCTCTACATTCATTTGCCTTAACATTTCTGAATCACCTCCACTCTCCATACCTAGCAGCTCACCATCAATAGTATTGAAGGCTTCTTCTAATGAATTTGTTACTTTTTGGGCCTATTCCTTGCTTAAGGTAATATTATGTTCCCAATCTTTTAACAGAATGTTACCTCTAGTTTGTTCAACAATGGTGAGTTCGGGAGAACCTGCAGAAAATCTGTTGTTAGTAGCTATCACCGCCTCTTGAAAGGCGACCCGAGCAACTTCGGCTTTCCTTTCTCTGACGGTCAGATTCTCGGAAATCTGATGCATCAACATGCAATCTTCTCGAATCACTCCCACTTTGTCCAGCAGATTCTGCTGTACAGAAGAGATCCTGCTCCGAATGTCGATCGCTCAGGATTTAAACCCCTCTACGTCGATCACCCTGCTTTCAGCGACCTCTAACTGAGCCTGTAGCTCTGTGATCATATTCCTCTGTTGACCAGCCTGCACCCGACCGTCTCAGATCACTGAATGCGCTTGCTCCAGCTTGACTTTGAGCGTTTCTATCTCATTTTTATCAGCCAATCTAGCCTGTTCCATCTCTATGTTGGCCTGGCCCTTGGAATTTTCTGTAGCTGTAGCCAACCTGGCCTCGAGGGTCCTGATGAGGTGATTTTTTCTTTTTAATTGGTGATTCATCTGCCCAATTGAATATTGATTCACCGAAGCATAGGCACCCAGTGTTCCAGCGATTTCAGTAGCAAGCTGGTCACTTTTCTTGTTCTTTCCATCTGTCATGATTTTGTATTTTTTAACAGTGGACTCTCCCTCTTGATAAAAATCTCGCTTCACTACAGCTTTTCTCTTTTTGTCAAAAAATAGCTCATTAGGAGGGATTTCCTCTGCCCTTATAGGCCTCAGTTCTTCACCAAATATCCATCCCTCGCTAACATCTCCCTGTGCCGACTGCAAGGGTGTGACAGAGGTGATGGGTTTTCCTATTTGCTTTGTTGATTCTTTTGGAGTATTGACAAGGTTCTGTTCTTTTGGAGTATTTGGAGTTTCTTTTTCAGTCTCTGCTATCTGCTTTCTCGGTGGGTCTGGATTTTTTCCTTCAGCCTCCGAACTCTGTTTTCTTGGAGGGTCTGGAGTTTTTCCCTCAGCCTCCGAACTCTGTTTGCTTGGAGGGTCTGGAGTTTTTCCTTCGGCCTCCGAACTCTGTTTGCTTGGAGGGTCTGGAGTTTTTCCCTCAGCCTCCGAACTCTTTTTGCTTAGAGGGTCTGGAGTCTTCTCTTTTGTTTCGGGATTACTCATTTGCTCCTCTTTCAGCTGTTGTCCAGGGATAGATATTACCTTTGTAGAATCTTCAGCATTTTTATGTTTTGTCTCGACAATCGCCAAACCTCCCAACACAGTGGGAAGACATCTTCGCCTATGCTCCTGGAATCTTAACACAACTACTGTGTCTTCGGGTGCTAGCGATTGGATCCAGGCTAACACTTCTTCATAAGATTTCGCTCCTCGGAAAATGTCGTCCAAGGGGGGATTCTCATGTTTGAATCTCTTAAGCCCAACATGAGCCAGATGATTGCTCACAATTTTCTGTGGATCATGTTTTTTAATCTCAATGGAGGCCAACTTTAGGTACTCTAGGGCAGCAGCCTCGGCTTTGGCATGCCTGAAATCTAATAAAGAATATGAATTCATTCGAATGGGAAAAGAAGGCCATACCTTTTTTGAATAGCCCTTGAGTTCCTTGCTTACGCCCCTGATTACTGTTTGCCATGCAACCTCTCGACAAGCTAGTTTATCAGGAATGAACAAAGGTAGTGCATGAGGGGGAACAGAAGCCCCGAAAACTCTGATGTATGAGAACTCTGCTTCTACATACCAATCTGCGATGCCACTCAGACCTGTTGAAACACTATCCGATATGCGAGGTGGTGGGTGACCAAAAATAGTGATGTGCAGGGGCACCATCACCCAATTGAAAATCTCATATGGGAACTTTCCTGCTTTATTTTCCCATAATTTATCATGATATTCGTGCACTGGTTTTTCTTGGGTTGGATTCCAAGCCCAACTCATCAAGGGGAAAGGCGTCATGGAACATATCGCATCCATGATATATGCCGACATGTAAAACGCTGAAGGTTTCCCATCCGTTTTTTGCTCCCGATACTCTATGACCCTGTTGGCCAAGCTGTCTGAGAGCATCTTTGCCCAATTGAATGAGCAACCTTCAGCGACCCGAAACATGAGAGGCACCCAAAATATATAGAAATGCGCGGTGTCTTCTCGCCCGAACAGTCAACATGTCATCATGGCCACATACTTATACTGTGGCTCCAAAGAAGAAATAGAATAGACGCCCTACTCATTTGCCCTGAATTTCGTGGCCCGCGAAACCCAGTCTTTGATCAAACCGGGCATGGTTTTGTCGTATTGAATGCACTCTTTTTCCTTTAATTCTTCCAAGAAATCAACACCATATGTATATTCAGATGTAGAAGGTAGCTTATACATGCTTTGTAAATGCTCGGGCCGGAAAGTTCCAATAGTCACTCGCTGACTGTTCATAATTGTTCTGGTGGGCAGGTCTACGTGATCCAACGCCCCGCGTATCATGTCATAGTAAGGAAGCAACCGGGGCCTGGTTGCTATTCTGTGCATCTCGGACTGGACGACTATCTTATACTTGGTGTGTAAATCGTCTCTTTCGTTGTCGTCAGAATCGTCTGAGTAATCAACTAATTCTGCCTGCAGAACATTGGACACATGCGACCAGTCGAGAATTGATTCGACACTTCGGGGTGAAGTATCAGAGACATTGTCTGAGTCCTGACTTGTAACTTCGACATTTTCCTTTGTCTCTTTCCGCGGAGCCATGACTGAAGCTTGCGTTTTCTCTCTTCTGTGATAAACTTGCATATACATGCAGAAGTTATTTCACTCGGAAAATGATGAGCTCTGCTTGCTTATGAAAAAAGTTTTCATTCTAACAAAATGAGACTCCCGTGTATATTTGAAACTTCTGTACTCTTTGTAATAAGTCTGTCCAATCCCAATTAACAACAAATTGATTGCGTAAAAACTCGATCTTATTTATTCGTAGATTCACCCTAATTCTTCATAAATATCATAAACGTTTGGCGGTTTGACAGTCAGTCGGAATATGGAAAGCAAAAAGTTACTTCGGGAAATGTGCAAGCCTCGATGCGCGGGACCTATCTCGTTATATTTTAAAATATTCAAAATATAGCAACGTTAAAAAATCTTCTCGCTTTTCGCTGCATCGGGGATTTCCCTTTAACATTTTAAGTTTTCAACTCGCGAGACTGCGAGTACCGATTTTGATTTAAAAGATAATCGTGATTTAAAGCATGATTAATTTCCTAATCATTTTACTTTCGGTATCGCGACTCAGAACTTCGAAGATAAAAATTTAGGAGATTAGTATGCCGAGTCACAAAACTATGAGATAGCGATAATTAAGACTTAATTAGGATTAAGAAAACTTGGATTAGGTGACTAATTAATCATAATATAATCACATCACGGTTTCGTGAGTCGGAGTTTTAGACATCATGATTTTTGAAAAGATAGCGCCGAGGGACGAAGCGTCGAGACCCATTTTAACTATGGTTAACTTTTTGCTTTTAGTTTTTGACCAGGGTTAACCCACAAGTACCTCGTGTCCTCGGCTCTCAGGATTGTAAGGAAAAACATTTAAGTTTGACGAACGCCGAAGCGCGAAACCCCGACGACATCTAATCATTGAGTAAAAAAAAACTTTACTCTGATTACTGTCTAGAGTGCAAACTTAACATGAGTTCGCCGTTTTGCGACTCGGGACGTGAGAAATCAAAAATTAAGGTATCCGACTTGCGAGATCCCGAAATAAAGCGAAAAGATCAGATCGTTATTACGAAAGTGGATTTGTTTTAAGTGAAGAAAAAGCATTGCTGCTTATTCGACAAAGTTGTAGGAAATTTTCAAAGTTCCGGGGGGGGAAAAATCAAAAGGCCATCTTTAGAATTCAAGTATCAAAGACTAAAAATTAAGAAGGGTTATAATAAATTAAGGGCGGCTCCAACTAGGGATGACGCCTTCTTGTGAGGCAGGAAGAACAGTAGACCACGTGCCAATATTGGGTAAATGGAGTCAGAATCTCAAACCTGCGAAAAAACCAAGGAAAAAGGATTGAAGGGGGAAAAGACTTCATTTTTTAATTTGAGAAGTTTTTTCGAAATCAGATATTCTTTCCAACACAGCTGTAGTATCTTTCACAATTTTCCCCATCCCACTACCAACTTTGGGTAAGTTCCAAGACAGTCGAAACAACCCTAGGAGATTCAACAGTTCTTGAGTCTCTAGGCCTGCATCAAATGGATGAAATTATATATATATATATATATATATATATATATATATATATTTTTTTTAAATGGGAATTCCCGTTTGAATTTGGGGTGTTGATTAGGTTTTAAGAAAGCATTGGTTACCAGAGTAGAATTGTGTTCATGTATGACAGCCTTACAGATATCTCAGACATTGCTTCACTGCCAGCGAGCCTGTTCAGTACCTCGGTGAAGTTGTCTGACCCTTTTTTACTGAATTTCTTTTCACCACTTCGGAAAATTTTTATGCGTTTAAACGCTGAGACGAGGGCAATCATTTCTGAATTTCCTTTCATCGTCTCCTTGGACTAGGTGGGGGCAATCATTTCTGAATTTCCTTTCACCACCTGTCTTATAATTTACTTTTAAAACACGAAGATGGGAGCAATCAGTTTATATCAGGGCTGATATCTGTGTAATATTTTGCATCAGAGGTCTGTCAACTCACTTTGGTTACTTGGTACCAAGCTTCCCGTGACCTTCACAAAACCTTCATTCTTAGGGAAAAAGGGGATTATATTTTTTAAGGGGCATCTGGTCTGAGAAAGCTTTGATTCTTCCGACGCTGTTAAAAATCCTAGGAAAGTTAAGATCGCTCTAAACGTCCCTTCATTTCGCAGGAAAACGAGTAGTTGTGAAGACCAACTTCCCTATCAAGATCTGTTTCGAAACCTCTGAGGCTTAAAACGAAAAACTTTTATCCTGTTGCAATGACTCGGAAGGATAACGATTTGCTAAAAGTTAGACCCAGAGATGGACATGATATAAGGCAACGGTTTAGGGACTGAACACACAAAAGGTCGAAACAGTCCAAGACTGTCGTTTCTGGGTAACTCTAGGGACATATATTCTGATTCGTTGTTTTCAGATTTAGTGTATTCATTCAAACTATTTTAAAAACCAACATTATCAAATCAAGCAATTATCTTCCTGTCTAACATTTTATATGGCCATTTAGAAAATGATGCCTTGATTTGCCCTTAACACTCTTTCATAACATGTGCTTTTTGAAAGCTCACCTTATCTTTTCTTTTCATTTTCTTGGTGCACCATGAAAATATTTTAGGTATTACCTGTTTAATGCCATTTCATTCCTGACACCGACCTGCAAGTTACTTTTCCTGTTAATTTCGTCTGCAGCTGGAATCCTGTAAAAACAAATACAACTCTTATTGGAAATGTGTTGAGAGTTTAGGGACGAAAACCAAAAAATTAAAAGTGAATGTTTGAACGAAAATATAAGTATGTACAAAACACTCATAATGAAATTTATTTATTTTTTTATTTTTTTTGAGAATGTTACGTCATGTAGTGCTTTAGATACCGCCCGTTGACAGGGGCGCTGAGAACTTCTCCATCAATATTTTCCAGAAGAAAGGAATTTTTTTCTTCTGGAGCCGAAACCCTGAATGGTCCATACCAAAGGTGATCGAATTTGCCATGCTTCATGGCTTCTTCCCTTCTCTTATCCCATCTTAACACTAAGTCACCTGGGAGGAAATCTCTGTCCTTTGCCTTGAGGTCAAACAATGCTTTCATATCATCCTGATACTTCTGCATTTTCTCATCAACCTCCACTCTATGCTGTTGAACCTCGATTAACTGGTTAATTCTCCTGGTTACATGATTGGGTTCCTTGTTCTGATCCTGCCATAACTTCATTACTGGCAATGCTAAGTTTATGGGTAGAACCGCATCTGTACCATAGACCATTTGAAACGGCGAAATGCCGATAGACCTTTTAGTGCTGATGCGATTTGCCCACAATGCGTACTTCAGGTGCACATGCCAGGACCTTTTGTTTTCATCCAGTACTTGTTTGATTACATTTACCAGGCTCTTGTTAGATGATTCGGCCAACCCGTTTCCCTGGGGGTAATAAGTAGTGGAATGGCCGAGAACGATATTGTACCTTTGATAGAAGCTGATCATAGCCATGGATTTAAAGGCCTAGGCGTTGTCAGTAACAATCTTTCGGGGACACCCGAATCTTAACAAGATGTTGTCTTCCAAGAAGTCGATCACTACCGAGTCTGTTGCCCTTTTGGTTGGAATGGCTTCCACCCACTTTGTAAAATAATCTGTGGCTGTTAATATCTACTTATGTTGAGCACTGGAATGGGGATTAATTTCCTCTATAAAGTCTAGACCCCATTGTTGAAATGGAGCTTCGGCTTTGACCGGAACAAGTGGCAGTGCAGGGAGTTTTTGCTTACCAGCGAATATTTGACACGAGTAACAGGCACGCACTTTGGCATTGACATCCGAAAATAGTTTCAGCCAATAGTATCCGGCCCTCAGGATCTTGTAGGCTGTGGCTCTCCATGCATGGTGTCCTCCATAGATTCCTTCATGAAATTCTTGTATAACCCGTGGAGTTTCCGACTCAACCAGACAGACTAGTAAAAACTCGAGTGGATCCTTCCAGTATAGCTGATTTTCGGCGATGCAATAATTTACAGCATGGAGCTTCAAAGTTCTGCATTTGGCTGTTGATAATCCATCTGGACATTTCAGGTTTAACAAATAGAAAACTATGTCTTTATACCAGCCGGATGATATGAATTTTTCTTCAACCTTGCTTGGATGTGTCTGGTCATCCGACTCTTGCAAATGTGTGTCTCCGTCCTCCCCTTGGAGGCAATTGATATCAAGAGCTCTAAGGTTAGACTCGGCCAAGAGTTTGGCCAGACCCTGGCCCTTTATCAATTTAGTAGGCTTGACTTCCAGATCAAATTCCTGTATTTTGGCGAGCCAACGCCCTCGTTTTCCATCACTATCTGGCTGTACCAATATATCTTTCACAACACTGGCTGGCACGTACACGATAATTTTTGAATGCAGCACATAGGTTCTGAATGCTTTCATCACTTTCACCATTGCGTATGCCTGTTTTTCCATTATATCATACTTTAGTTTGGCGTCTCTAAGGCTCTTGTTGAAAAAGGCGATCGGCTGTTCGAAGCCTTCGTCGTCTTTTTGCAGTAACACCGCAACGATAGTATGTTCAGAAGCAAACGAGAAAACGAGGAAGTCTTTCAAGTAATCTGGGCTTGCTAACACAGGTGCTTCGCTGATGACCTTTTTAATGTGTGCGAATGACGCTTTAGCCTCGGTCGTCCAATTTACTCTGCTATCCTTCTTCAACATTCCTGTGATCAACTTTACAATCTCAGCAAAATTGGGGATAAACCTTCGTAAAAAATTTATTGTACCTAAGAAAGATTAAATTTCTTTTACGTTTCTAGGAATATTTATGGTTTCTATTGCTTCAATCCTCTTAGGATCAATCCTGATCCCATATTTAGATACGATATGCCCTAGAAGCTTACCTTCCTGCATCGCGAAATGTGATTTCTTTGGGTTCAAAGACAGGCCATACCTGCGGCATTTTTCGAAAGTATGTTTTAAGTGGATCAAATGTTCTTCATCGGTTTTAGAGAAAACCGTCAAATCGTCAAGGTAGATGACTACGAACTTGTCTCTTTCTCCAACGAAAGCGATGTCCATAGCACGCTAGAATGTAGCCCCTGCATTTATCAAACCAAACGACATTTTGTCATACATGAATGTACCCCATGGTGTGGTGAAAGCAGTTTTTTCTCTGTCTTGCTCGTTCATGGCGATTTGGTTGTACCTAGAAAACCCGTCTACCATAGACATTCGATTTGCTCCAACTACCCTTTCTAGGACGTGGTCCATTTTGGGAAGGGGATAATTATCCTTAAGCGAGGACTTGTTCAAGTTTCGAAAATCCACACACAATCTGATTTCTCCGTTCTTTTTTCTGACAGGGACCAAATTTGCCACCCAGTCTGAGTACCTTAGAGGTACAATTATTTTCGCATCTAAAAGCTTCTTAACTTCCTTTTCAATGACGGGCAACAAAAGGGGGTTAAATTGCCTGAGCTTTTGCCTAAAAGGCTTGACCCCGGGCTTCAAAGGTATCTTGTGCTCAATTATGGAAGTATCATACGTTCGAAGTTCATCATAGGACCAGGCGAAAACATCTTTATACTGTTTGAGTAGGTCTCTGTACTGGTCTTTTACTTTGGGAGGGAGGAATTTAGATATCTTTACTATCCTGGATTCTTTTTCAGTTCCTATATCCCAGTCCTCCACTTCTTCGGGTTGGGGCTGCAGAGTGGTTTTCACAGGTACGTCGTTCTGATCAAAAAGTCTTTCTAGGGGAATCAAGCCTTTCGGAATTTGGTTGTTTTTAAGGACCAACATACGATGATCCGCTATTTTTTCTTGAAAGGTTTCAGGGTCTTCACCCTATTGCATAATCCACATCGGGTTGTTTTGATTTTCTTGGTTTGGATGAGTTTCAGAGAACTCTACTGCCATAAGAAATTTCTGAATTTGTTCGTCGTCTTCAAAGACCTGCCAGTGTCTGACATTGTCTAGTATAGAGGGTTTATATCTAATTTCAATGTGATATTTTAGTTTGACGTTCGTGGGAGGAGAAAAGGTTGAAGCTGCCTTGGCCAAAGCGTCAGCATGTAGATTCTCTGCGCAAGGAATAAAATGGATTTTTAGAGATGAGAAAAAATTCTCCATCAAATCCCAAGCACAATTTCTGTATGTTCTTAATCTGGGATGCTTGGCTAGGTATTGTCGGTTTACTTGTCTTACTATCAATTCGACGTCACCGTAAACCTCCAAGTTTTTTATATTTAATTTCTTTGCAGCCTCTAAACCCAAGATTAATGCTTCATACTCACATACGTTATTGGTGTAATCTATGTCCCACTGCAAATGATATGAGAAAGGAACAATAAACTTACCTTTAGGTGCTACCAAAATTACTCCGGCACTAGCTCCTTCAGAAGACGAGGCGCCGTCAAAGTACATTTTCTAGATACCATTATTGCACAGCTCTTCAATCAAAGGGCTAAGATCTTCCTGCTTCATATCGAGTTCTTCTGGACACCCATCTAAACCATCATCAAATGACAATATGCAATTTCCCAGATCTTGGTCTGCAACGTAAATGGGAAAGTTATTTGGGTTTTGAGGATCACTGACGGTATACGCTAATCTTGTTTCTCTGTACAAACGGGTAAACTGACCGCCGAAAATAGGGATTGTGGCATATGACATGTCCAATTGTAGAGAATCCCCCAACTTGGCTCCCCATGATTTGGATAACAGCATACCATATTTGGGGGGAATATCCGCTATAACCACATCCATCAGGATACTCTTGACTGGGACCTGGGCCAGGGTAACTACCAGATCTTTTATCATTCCCATACATTTAACCTTTCTCGAATGAAATGAGTATAGATTTCCATAGGGTCTAGTGATCTGGAGACCCAGCGTCTCCATTATAATTTTGGGCATAACATTATGTGAAGCCCCAGAGTCTAACATACAATTATGCAGTAACTGATCATGAATATTCAGGGTGATATAGAAAGGAGCGACGTTGTCTTTGGATCCCTCAAAATGAGGACCAAAAGTGATGTTAGGTCTATCATCTTCCAGATTGATAACATCAGACTGAATTTCTCGGATAACATCAGACTGACCCTCTAGATCGTAGACACCCATCGCTTTGGCAATCTGTTTCCGATAAGAAGGATTTTTTGCTAATTCTACCAAAGGAATCGGTATTTTAATTTTGTTTAACTCATTTTCAAGACTGAAAGATGTATTTACCTTATCTGTTTCTTTGGTTGAGACTTCCACATTTTTTCATTCCGACTTACTTGTCTGGATCGCCTTATCACTCGTGTTCTTAGTTGAAGTCATAACTTTATTTACTGGTTCGGTTTCTAGTGTTTGAGTTTCAACTTTCTTTGCCTCAGACCCTTGAGTTTTGGCTACCTTGGTTTTGTTGCTGGGTAACAAGGTCTCTTCCGAAGGGGGTTCATGAACTTGGCCCCTTTGAAGGATCCTCTTAGGTTGGTCAGTTGAGGTGGGATTAGTTTTAGACCTCAGATTGTATTTGGGTTGAAAATCAGCCGCTATCATTTCTGTTTCTGGTTGAGATACGCCGAGGTCAGTATGATCACCTTCTTCATCTTCATTTGACGGTTGAGGGGTAATTAAAGATTTCTCATAGTCTTCCCTGGTCAAAAATGGTTGCGAACATTCATCACCGAAACACGCGACTTCATCTTCCGAATATCCGAGCTCTTGGAAGTCATTTGCTCCGATAAAATTTTCGTTCTTTAATGGAGCTTGTATTCTTTGATCTTCGTTCTTTATTTGTTTCTGTTGATTTTGGGGATTTGGGTTTCTCCTGAAATCCTTTTTATTTGAAGAATCAGCCCTAACCTGTTCCAACTCCATCCTAGAAATTTTATTGGACAGTTCTTTAATCACTCGGGCCATATCATCTACCCTATCATCAGTGTATCGATTCGAGCCCGAAGGACCCGCTGGTTCCCTATAGCGTCTATTATCGCGGTTTGCTATTTCAACTTTGGATTTTAATTTTCCCGAAGCCATCATATTAGATTCAATTTCAACATCATCATCTTGCATTCTACTTAGGGTGGCTCTTCTTCTTTCTCGTAAAAGTAGTGCGAAATCCAGCTCGAAGGCTCCTGCGAAGCTTACTTTGGCTGAGGGTTCAGAGGGTTTAACTGCGACTGGAATCTTATTATACAATTTGTTGAATCTCATAATAAATTCCATAACTGTTTCTGAGTTCTTTTTCTTTAGGGACCCAAACTCAGTAAGATAATATAAGTGATCTTTTCGCTCTCCCCATTGTCTTAAGAAAGCATCCTCCAAAGAGTCGTATGATAGGATAGAAGCTGCGGGCAGGCTTCGAAACCAAGTTCGGACCGGTCCTTCAAAGGTCTGGACAAGAAGCCTCAAATAGACATCTTCATGCTCAATACCACAAATGTCTGCGAATTGGTCAAAGAAATTTATATGCTCGGCTGCGGTTAGATCTCCTTCCCCAGTGAACTTAGGAAGATTTTTGATGTAATTTTCAGGTAAATCATGGAGGGGAACGGGTAAAACCAGGGGAGCATATCTCGCTGCCACTTTTGCGAATACTCTGGGAGGAGGGGCCTGTCCTTGACCTCCACCTCCTCCTCCACCACCTGCTCTGGTGGCGGCCATAGATTTGGGTGTATGAAAAGAGGGTGTAACACCCTTTTTGGTATCAGGCGAGACAGGGAAATTCTGTCGAAGAAAAGATGGAATGTCAATTGTTAACAAACTTTCTAAAGGACCCTTTTCTTTGTGTATGGATGGGAAAGTCAAAAGAATCTCACTCCTAACTTCAGAGCAGTTTGACGTCAGATCTTTAGTATCGAACAGAGGACTGTGTGAAGTAGAAGGTTCTGAATGGCACTTAGCCTTGGAAAGTTGGTTTTTTGTTTTTAAAAGTTTTTCTGGATCAGTAACAGGCGTAATCAGCTTGCCATCTGGGTTCTGTCTGGTACTCTTTCTACCAGAAGCGAGTTTTTCTTTCAGTGGAGTCGCCAAGTGAAAGATTGAAAAAGCCTTAAAAATGTGTGTACACAATGTTCACTATCAAGGAGTAGCACTTTCAACGAAATAAATGTCGTTTTCCCAGGGAAAAGATTTCGTAACTTCGCTCCCCGGCAACGGCGCCAGAAAGATGTTGTTCCTGAGTCTGTACTAAGGCTTAACGTACAGTGTCAAGGCATCCAAAAGTATGTGAAAGATGAATATGAGGATAATGTCACCTTCGGTATAGGAAACTAGGGCAGATTTCTACGTTCTCGTCGTCTAGCTTCCAACTGCTCTTGAGCAGTTATATCTTGCTCAATGGCTGCCCACGAACGTTCGAGCTCTTCCCGGGTGTTAGCGGTTTTAAGGATTGTGTTGAATAGATTTAAAGAAATATGTGTTTGATTAGATAGTCCGGGTTCAATATTAGGTTGTGTAGCTACAGGTACAGTCATTGAGAAACATTAATCGTAGGAAATAATTTAAAGAGAGATTTCAGTGCTGTTTCAATTTGGTCAAAATAAAGAGAGATTTTTACGTTTTCTGAACGAAATAAAGATTTGCAAAAGAAGGCCCTTTCCCGTGACTGTATTATAATTTAATATAAAAGTGTGATGTGAAAGAGAAACATTTAGCTGCGTATAACATGAGGTTCCTGTCAAAAGAAAAATCACATATAAGCAGAAGAGGAAATTGGTGAGAAAATAATTGACATAGCAAAGAATAAACGTAGAATTCTGAAAATGCGAATTGGTCTTACACCCGCTGATAGTAGGTGCAGAGGAAAGACAATAGACATAGACAGAAAACCAGAATTCTTTTGTTATAGTAGTGGTCGTACTAAATTATAACAAAGCACATCAGTTATGAATGAGGGGAATGAAATGAAACATGAAGTACAAAGAAGAAAACTTGATAATACAGTCTGGACGGAATCGAGAATCTTCAAATTGCTTGTATATTAACTTCTTCAAATGCGAAACTCTATTACAATCGATACCAAAAAGGACCAGCCCCCTTTTCTTTCTCTTTTTGTGGTATATTTATGCAACTTGGCAGATCAGTTTAGAAACTCAACTGTTTCTCTAATTCAGTTACAACCGAAGAGAGCGAAATCACTCTCTTTTCTCCTACTCTATTTTCAAATGGTGCCAGGTGCTTGTCTTTGCGCGGCTTCGGTGCACATGATACATTTTTCCACAAATTGGGACACAAGCTGCGAAGGTTTCTCTTGACAGCTGGCCTCGGCGAAATAGCACTCTCCGGCTAACTGCGGCAGCTTATCTCCCATTTGTGCATCAACGATGTCAAGGGCACTTAGTTGTGCACTAGGTTGAATTAAGTGTTTGTCAACTTGAGCCATGTCCAACCTGTCCATCTTGAAGATATCCGCCGAATCTCTCTCATTCTTCTCTTTCAGGTCGAGGGAAATCTGCTCTACATTCATTTGCCTTAACGTTTCTAAATCACCTCCACTCTCCATACCTAGCAGCTCACCATCAATAGTATTAAAGGCTTATTCTAATG
This sequence comes from Picea engelmannii, assembly GCA_009831015.1. Lineage (NCBI taxonomy): Eukaryota > Viridiplantae > Streptophyta > Pinopsida > Pinales > Pinaceae > Picea > Picea engelmannii. The sequence continues at coordinate 101,457 of ML809081.1, read as the reverse complement.
AATTTGTTACTTTTTGGGCCTATTCCTTGCTTAAGGTAATATTATGTTCCCAATCTTTTAACAGAATGTTACCTCTAGTTTGTTCAGCAATGGTGAGTCCGGGAGAACCTGCAGAAAATCTGTTGTTAGTAGCTATCACCGCCTCTTGAAAGGCGACCCGAGTAGCTTCGGCTTTCCTTTCTCTGACGGTCAGATTCTCAGAAATTTGATGCATCAACAGACAATCTTCTCGAATCACTCCCACTTTGTCCAGCAGATTCTGCTGTACATAAGAGATCCTGCTCCAAATGTCGATCGCTCGGGATTTAAACCCCTCTACGTCGATCACCCTGCTTTCAGCGACCTCTAACTGAGCCTGTAGCTCTATGATCATATTCCTCTGCTGACCAGCCTGCACCCAACCGTCTCGGATCACTGAATGCACTTGCTCTAGCTTGACTTTGAGCGTTTCTATCTCATTTTTATCAGCCAATCTAGCCTGTTCCATCTCTATGTTGGCCTGGTCCTTGACATTTTCTGTAGCTGTAGCCAACCTGGCCTCATGGGTCCTGATGAGGCGATTTTTTCTTTTTAATTGGTGATTCATCTGCCCAATTGAATATTGATTCGCCGAAGCATAGGCGCCCAGTGTTCCAACGATTTCAGTAGCAAGCTGGTCACTTTTCTTGTTCTTGCCATCTGTCATGATTTTGTATTTTTTAACAGTGGACTCTCCCTCTTGATAAAATTCTCGCTTCACTACAACTTTTCTCTTTTTGTCAAAAAAGAACTCATTAGGAGGGAGTTCCTCTGCCCTTATAGGCCTCAGTTCTTCACCAAATATCCATCCCTCGCTAACATCTCCCTGTGCCGACTGCAAGGGTGTGACAAAGGTGATGGGTTTTCCTATTTGCTTTGTTGATTCTTTTGGAGTATTGACAAGGTTCTGTTCTTTTGGAGTATTTGGAGTTTCTTTTTCAATCTCTGCTATCTGCTTTCTCGGTGGGTCTGGAGTTTTTCCTTCAGCCTCCGAACTCTGTTTGCTTGGAGGGTCTGGAGTTTTTCCCTCAGCCTCCGAACTCTGTTTGCTTGGAGGGTCTGGAGTTTTTCCTTCGGCCTCCGAACTCTGTTTGCTTGGAGGGTCTGGAGTTTTTACCTCAGCCTCCAAACTCTTTTTGCTTAGAGGGTCTGGAGTCGTCTCTTTTGTTTCAGGATTACTCGTTTGCTCCTCTTCCGGCTATTGTCCAGGGATAGATATTACCTCTGTAGAATCTTCAGCATTTTTATGTTTTGTCTTGGCAATGGCCAAACCTCCCAACACAGTGGGAAGACATCTTCGCCTATGCTCCTGGAATCTTAACACAGCTGCTGTGTCTTCGGGTGCTAGCGATTGGATCCGGGCTAACACTTCTTCATAAGATTTCGCTCCTCGAAAAATGTCGTCCGAGGGGGAATTCTCATGTTCGAATCTCTTAAGCCCAACATGAGCCAGATGATTGATCACAATTTTCTGTGGATCATGTTTTTTAATCTCAATGGAGGCCAACTTTAGGTCCTCCAGGGAAGCAGCCTCGACTTTGGCATGCCCCAAATCTAATAAAGAATATGAATTCATTCGAATGGGAAAAGAAGGCCATACCTTTTTTGAATATCCCTTGAGTTCCTTGCTTACGCCCCCGATTACTATTTGCCATGCAACCTCTCGACAAGCTAGTTTATCGGGAATGAACAAAGGTAGTGCATGAGGGGGAACAGAAGCCCCGAAAACTCTAATGTATGAGAACTCTTCTTCTACATACCAATCTGTGATGCCACTCAGACATGTTGAAACACTATCTGATATGCGAGGTGGCGGGTGACCAAAAATAGTGATGTGCAGGGGCACCATCACCCAATTGAAAATCTCATATGGGAACTTTCCTGCTTTATTTTCCCATAATTTATCATGATATTCGTGCACTGGTTTTTCTTGGGTTGTATTCCAAGCCCAACTCATCAAGGGGAAAGGCGTCATGGAACATATCGCATCCATGATATATGTCGACATGTAAAATGCTGAAGGTTTCCCATCCGCTTTTTGCTCCCGATACTCTATGACCCTGTTGGCCAAGCTGTCTGAGAGCATCTTTGCCCAATTGAATGAGCAACCTTCAGCGACCCGAAACATGAGAGGCACCCAAGAGATATAGAAATGCGCGGTGTCTTCTCGCCTAAACAGTCGACATGTCATCATGGCCACATACTTATACTATGGCTCCAAAGAAGAAATAGAATAGACACCTTGCTCATTTGCCCTGAATTTTGCGGCCCGCGAAACCCAGTCTTTGATCAAACCAGGCATGGTTTTGTCGTATTGAATGCACTCTTTTTCCTTGAATTCTTCCAAGAAATCAGCACCATATGTATATTCAGATGTAGAAGGCAGCTTATACATGCTTTGTAAATGCTCGGGCCGAAAAGTTCCAATAGTCACTCGCTGATTGTTCATAATTGTTCTGGTGGGAAGGTCTACGTGATCCAACACCCAACAGATCATGTCATAGTAAGGAAGCAATCGGGGCCTGGTTGCTATTCTGTGCATCCCGGACTGGACGACTAGCTTATATTTGGTGTGTAAATCGTCTCTTTCGTTGTCGTCAGAATCGTCTGAGTAATCAACTAATTCTCCCTACAGAACATTGGACACATGCGACCAGTCGGGAATTGATTCGACACTTCGGGGTGAAGTATCAGAGACATTGTCTGAGCCCTAACTTCTAAGTTCGACATTTTCCTTTGTCGGTTTCCGCGGAGCCATGACTGAAGCTTGCGTTTTCGCTCTTCTGTGATAAACTTGCGTATACATGCAGAAGTTAATTCACTCGGAAAATGACGAGCTCTGCTTGCTTATGAAAAAAGTTTTCATTCTAACAAAATGAGACTCCCGTATATATTTGAAACTTCTGTACTCTCCGTAATAAGTCTGTCCAATCGCAATTAACAACAAATTGATTGCGTAAAAATCTGATCTTATTTATTCGTAGATTCACCCTAATTCTTCATAAATATCATAAACGTTTGGCGGTTTGGCAGTCAGTCGGATTATGGAAAGCAAAAAGTTACCTCGAGAAATGTGCAAGCCTCGATGCGCAGGACCTATCTCGTTATATTTTAAAATATTCAAAATATAGCAACGTTAAAAAATCTTCTCGCTTTTCGCTGCATCGGGGATTTCCCTTTAACATTTTAAGTTTTCAACTCGCGAGACTGCGAGTACCGATTTTGATTTAAAAGATAATCGTGATTTAAAGCATGATTAATTTCCTAATCATTTTACTCGCGGTATCGCGACTCGAAACTTCGAAGATAAAAATTTAGGAGATTAGTATGCCGAGTCACGAAACTACGAGATAGCGATAATTAAGACTTAATTAGGATTAAGAAAACTTGGATTAGGTGACTAATTAACCATAATATAATCACATCGCGGTTTCATGAGTCGGAGTTTTAGACATCATGATTTTTGAAAAGATAGCGCCGAGGGACGAAGCGCCGAGACCCATTTTAACTATGGTTAACTTTTTGCTTTTAGTTTTTGACCAGGGTTAACCCACAAGTACCTCGTGTCCTCGGCTCTCGGGATTGTAAGGAAAAACATTTAAGTTTGACGAACGCCGAGGCGCGAAACCCCGACGACGTCTAATCATTGAGTAAAAAAAAACTTTACTCTGATTATTGTCTAGAGTGCAAACTTAACATGAGTTCGTCGTTTCGCGATTCGGGACGTGAGAAATCAAAAATTAAGGTATCCGACTTGTGAGATCCCGAAATAAAGCGAAAAGATCAGATCGTTATTACGAAAGCGGATTTGTTTTAAGTGAAGAAAAAACATTGCTGCTTATTCGACAAAGTTGTAGGAAATTTTCAAAGTTCTCGAGGGGAAAAATCAAAAGGCCATCTTTAGAATTCAAGTATCAAAGACTGAAAATTGAGAAGGGTTATAATAAATTAGGGGCAGCTCCAACAGTAACATTAGTCCTCTCTTAGTCAGAACTTTCTTAACCTCAAGGATAGTCTCTGTCCTATCCTCAATTTATGGGCTTTCCATCTCCTCTTTAGTCTTTGAATTTAGAAACCTGATGATTTCATTTGCCTCTGTGGGCATTTCTCCCCGCTCTCCCTTTGTCCTGTCAATGGCCTGCTTGCTCTTCAACACCAATTCATGCTGCTCAAACATGATCTACACCAGTGGCCAGATTTCTGTCATGGATTTCGAGATATCCATCTGTTGGCCCTTGACCAAGTTTTGAGGATCCTTGGTCATGTTTGACCTATTTTTGGGACTTCGACAGGATGTCGAAGGAGGAGCGCAAGATGAAGTAGAGGTCACCGGATCTCAACCTCTTTTAGGATCTTTTTGGGTTTTTAGGCTATGTAACAGGATGGGAATGCCAGCCCATGGGTTTACCCATGCTTAGGCCTATTTTGTAATGTATAAATAGAAAACTAGGTGATGTAAGTAGCGACCGATGGATGAGTGCTAGTACTGTCTATGTGCAAGAAGATGTGATTAAGACTTGTAGAGCTAAGTGCAAGTCATCTGTAGTGCTTTGTGCACAGAGTGTGTGAGGCTCTGTGCCTAGATCTACTTGGGGAAGGAGGATATGGAGAAGTGAGCGCAGATCTCCTGCCCTATGCAGAGTAGTGTTCTGATGCTTTGTGCCTGTAAGACGCTTGACAAAGATAATAAAGAGAAGAAGAGTTGGTGGACATAGCTCCAGGTGGGGGTGAACCATGTATATCCTGTGCTGTGAATGCTTTGTGCTTTATGGTTGCTCTCTTGTTTATATGATTGAATTCTTAGTGCGATGTTAGATGATAAATGAATCTGATATGATAGTTTAGTGCTGAATAATGTGAATCAATGCTAGATCTGATCTCTATGTGTGTGCTTCGTGCTTAAATCTATTGGATCTATGTGAATACCGCACTAATCTATTGTTAGGGTTTAGCTCTGCTATGAACTAAAGATTAATACTAATGGACTGTAATAACTAAGTGCTCTGTTAAGGTGTTACAATCACAGATCTGTGTCCCAGCTAAGGTTGTAAACACTGGAGTCTTGCAACCACCCCTGCCTCTACCTTAGGTGAGATTTCATATGCTTCACAGGTGTTGTCGAAAGGGCCGGTAGTTAGGGTTTTGTTGGTGTGCTATTGTAGCGTTGAACCCTGGGTCTGCCCCTGTTCCAACAAATGGTTCCGTTGCCGGGACAAATGGTTTAGCTGCACTTCACTGTTAGAGCAACGAACCACTCAACAATAGGTCCACACCATTCAGAGCAAAGTCATGGAAGTGACTCAGAGGCTCCAACCTATATAGGATGAGGCTTTCCAACCGTTCTCAGAGATCGAAGGCCGAGGAGAAGAACTGGACCAAGTCCTCACTACATCTGAACAACGCTTAGAGGGACCTGTCAACGAAGCTTTTATCCAAGAGTTTTCTGAGCAGGAGGCCATGGCACAACAACATATAGAAGTAGCTCGAGCCAAGCTCGATGCTTTTGAGGTAGAATTACCCAGATCATAGTGACTCGGGATGAGTCACATGTGAGTGTTGGGGCCCTATTGGCCCTTGACCAAGTTTTGAGGATCCTTGGTCATGTTTGACCTATTTTTGGGACTTCGACAGGCTGTCAAAGGAGGAGCACAAGACGAAGCGGAGGTCGCAGGACCTCAACCCCTTTTTAGGGCCTTTTTTGGGTTTTTGAGCTATGTAACGGGTATGGGAATGTTGGCCCATGGGTTTACCCATGCTTAGGCCTATTTTGTAATGTATAAATAAAAGACTAGGTGATGTAAGTAGCGACCGATGGCTGAGTGCTAGTACTGGCTATGTGCAAGAAGATGTGATTAAGACTTGCAGAGCTAAGTGCAAGTCATTTGTAGTGCTTTGTGCACAGACTGTGTGAGGCTCTGTGCCTAGATCTACTTGGGGAAGGAGGATCTGGTGAAGTGCACACATATATCCTGCCCTATGCGGAGTAGCGTTCTAATGCTTTGTGCCTGTAAGATGTTTGACAGAGATAATAAAGAGAAGAAGAGTTGGTGGACGTAGCCCCAAGGTGCGGGTGAACCACATATATCCTATGTTGTGAATGCTTTGTGCTTTATGGTTGCTCTCTTGTTTATATGATTTATTGCTTAGTGTGATGTTAGATGATAGATGAATTTGATATGATAGTTTAGTGATGAATAATGTGAATGAATTCTAGATCTGATCTCTATGTGTGTACTTCGTGCTTAAATCTATTGGATCTATGTGAATACTGCGCTGATCTGTTGTTAGGGTTTAGCTACACTGTGAACTAAAGCTTAATACTAATGGACTGTAATAACTAAGTGCTCTGTTAAGGTGTCACAATCACAGATCTGTGTCCCAGCTAAGGTTGCAGACACTAGAGTCCTGCAACCATCCCTGCCTATACCTCAATTGAGACTTCATCTGCTTCGCAGGTGTTGCCGAAAGGGACGATAGTTAGGGTTTTGTTGGTGTGATGTTGTAGCATTGAACCTCGGGTTTGCCCCTATGCCAACACCATCCAAATTTTCTCCTTGGCTTCTGCTAGTGTTTTACCCAAAACTGTTTGCTTTTGTAGCTGCTGTAGTTCCTGCTTAAGTTTTTCTGATGTGTGCCTCTCAATGTTGTAACTGTCCTGGAAGGAGGATTTAAGTTTCTGGATATTCTCTATCTCTTGTTTCAGTCTTTTGATTTCTTCTCCTTGTATGGTCATCTCCTCCATTGACTTTGCTAGAGTTTCATATGTTTCTAGAACTATCACTAGGGTAGATGATGGAAGTTCTACTGTGGTAGTTGTTGATGCTATGCTAACTCCTGTGAGGGGAATTGCACTCAGTGGAATGAACTCCATGGGCACTTTTTGTTCCTTTTTCTTTACTAATCTTTCCAATTATGCTTCCATCTCCTTGATATGTGCGTTCTGCTCCATGATTAACTTTAACATTTCTTATTTTTGTCCTTCTGCCTCGACTATCTCTTTGGCCTATGAGTCTTCAGTAGCTGGCGATTTTAATTGTTTCCTCAAGGATGCTATGTCAACATTCTTTTTCTTTAGCAATTCTTCAACTACTTTTACATTGGAGGGATCGTACCCAATTTTAAGTACCGTCTCTTCTAAAGATTTGATCCTGTTGTCCTTTGCAAAAGATGACACTTTCTCTAGCTTTAGTTAAGTCTGAACATTGTTCAGAGAAAACTGTAACTTTGCAGCTGTTGTGGAAGTGTTTTCCAATGTTGAGAAAATCATTTCTTCGATTTGTCTGTGAAAGTCCATCTGGTCAGCTGGATGTATCTCTGCAACATCAAACTCAAAAGTTGACCTTTTGTAATCATAAATTTTCTTTGGTTGAGGCACCTGTGCCTACATGAAGGCCATATGCATTCTCCCCTGTTCAGTATCAAAGGCAGAGAGCAGTCTATGCTGTGCTGTTGATGTTTGTTTCCAGAATTGGGCATAGGTGCTGCTGGTTAACATCTCATTCTTTTTCTTAATTAGATTGTATTTTTCAAAAATACTTAGTCTTGCGGATCCTTGTGATGGCTGAGTGGTCAAGGTGGTGTCAATCTTCTTCTTTGATGAAGTGGTAGATATAATTTGCTGACTGCTTGAGAACAATGGTGAATGTTCTCCCTCTACTACTGTGGTTGACTGAGTCTCTTCTCCCCTAGATCTGTCAAGGGTATGAATGGTCTTGGACATTTTCCTGTAAACCCGAAAATCCTCTATTGAGACTTCAGTAACTGACGGGGAGACTTCCTTTCCGGGTCTCGTCTTTGTTGGTACCTATGGAGTAATGGTTTGTGAAACACTGGATGAAGGAGGCTGTTTTTATGAATCTTCCAAAGTGTTCATTTCCCACTTTGTCTGGTTCATGAACTTCTCAATTTCTAGTTTGGGAACATGAGCATATGGAGAGATTTTATTTTTTAGCCTGGTTTTGATGATTCCACAAGGATCATAGTGCCATGGAAAATTGATGCCGAACTTTATCTCCTTCAAAAGCTTATGGACCATTGCCCCTGCAACTCGACTGTTACATATGAAAGGTCCTATCTATCCTTTGATCCTCAATTGCTGTTTCTTCTTGAAGTCTACAAAATGAATATCATCTGAGTTAATCATTTGCCTAATGTATTCCAAGGCGAATATACACAAGAGAAAATATCTAGGCAATTTGTAGGGAGCCAACTCGCATCCATAAATTCTAATCTCTGTGTGGTTCTGGTACAGGTACCAGTATCTGGTCTTGGCGAGGTCTGAGAGATGTAGAATTCATTGAATTTATTTGTTTATCCTTGGTTCTTGTCTGCCGCTGAGCATGCTTACCACTGGGTGGTAAAACTGATCTATGAATTTATTAAAAGTGAATTTCAGTGAATTCTTTCTCAGTAGTGATGTCCAAAATATGACCAGCTGTGGTTTTCCATTATGATCTAGCTTCTGCATGGAAAACACGAACTTGTCTGCTTGGAAAAACACGAACAAATATGCCAGTATTGAAGAGTACCAGAACATGCCTTCTGTGGGAAACTTGAAAAGTTGTTCGTGAATGTTCTCGGCTAGAAAACTATTGTAGTCAAACTGCATTGTGGCCCTTTCCTCGGTAGAGAAAATAGATATATAACCCAAGATTGGCTCATCTACCCACTCATCTGAGTAGTATCCAAGTAGACTGTAAAGAGAAGAAATAATTTGATTTCCCTTTGCTAAGAAAGTCGATGACTGATATGGGGGATTTGCTTTGGGTAATGGGGCACTCTCAGGGAGAAAAAGATCAAAAATTTGCGCTCTTTGGGGAAAAGACAACTTTTGATACATTTCGGTTAGGATCTCAATGGTAAAAGGAGAAAAGGATTCGGCTCTCGGTATTTGCAACATCTAGTCAATGGCTTTGGGTGTGATAGTGAACATTGTCTCTCTGGAGGATGAAACAATAGCTCTCTGATCAGGAAGATAGTGTGCCTGACACTTGAGAGAGAACTCGGGAAAATGATGAATTTGGGGAAACATATACAGAGGGAGATTGGACTCCCATAGTCCAATCTCGTCACTTTGTTCTGAGAAAGTGTCTCTGAACCACAAGTGCAACTCAACAAAATCAAATTCACATTTGGGCTCTGAAATCAGGTAATCTCTGTCGGCCAGAGGGATCTGGTCGAGGTTGACAAGAGGTGGAAGGAATGGATTTTCATCAACTTCTGATTGTTTGGACTTTGGCACCATCACTTCAACTGATACTTGGGAAATTTAAAAAAGAAATGACGCTGCTTGTAGATTCCAGGAATTGATGGAGGTTGTTGATGGAAAAAGCAAAGAGAATAATGGTTTCAGAGGTGTCTGGATCATGAAGGATGAAGGAATGGCAAAAAAAACAGGATTATCTGGGAAAATGGGTATCCGTTGGAGGCGCGGGGGACAAGTTAGCAGGATAACATATATATTTGCCTGTATTAGTTATCCAACGGGTACCTCGGGTATGAGGTGGAAGGTAAAGGATGGGTGACGGTTGCGAGACGATGATGTGGAAGGCAATGATTGGAGGATAAGTGATTGTGATATGACGTGTGACGGGTGAGTGGGGGAAAGTACGCTGGTGAAGTAATGAGACACAACTTATAAATGGTGGTAGTGGAGTGTGATGTCACAGGACGACGATGATAGTGGGGTGTGATGTCACGGGATGGTGGTGGTATGGGAAAGTGGTATGGTGGTTTACTCGGAGGGGGAGGGGGTAGGCGGTAACCGGTTTAGAGCAAGGGGGGTCCGAGTTAACACAATGGTGACACGTTAGAATGGGGCCTGTCGGGAAATACCACCAACTTGGACCCCCCCCTGCCATTAAAGGTAGAATGTTTGGGGGGTCCGATATTACTTGTCGGCCGTCGATATGAGCACCATTTTCTCAGCCGTAGATCTCGACGCACTCTTTAACCATGGGATGCAAATCATATTTCATTGCAGAAACTTAGGATAGTGCCATTTTGTGGGTTTTTTACACTGCTCCCTTTTCATTTTTCCACCAAGGGGTTAGAACACAACCTTCTAACATCAAAACAAATATCCTCACCCAACTTTGAGCTTGTTTTATTGAAAGGACAAACAACTAACCTATATTCTAATCTATTTACCTAACACATTTAACCCAAATTAGATTGTTGGGCTAAAAATTACTCTATCTTGGGGCTATTTGATCAAGTTTGAACAGTTTGATCAAATTTATTCATTAACTAACCTATCTACTTGGCTAAGATTAAACAGTTCAACCAAGCTTTATTCACTAATCCTATCAACATAGATTCAAAAAGACTTGACCATGGTTAAACTGTATGGATCAAGCCATTATTATTGCATGGGGCCTTATCCATTTTTCTTTTATGCCCTTTTTTTTTTTTTCTCTTTCTTTCTTTTTTCTTTTCTTTCTTTTTTTTTTCTTTTTTTTCTTTCTTTTTTATTTTCTTTTGAAAATAATTTGCAAAATGAAATATTATTTACATCCAAAATACAACAAGAGTAAAAATTTGTAGTCACCAGTTGATCCTATGAAACATAGGGTTATAACAACTTGTATTGTTCATTATTACAATCTTATGCTTTTCTTTAACAACTAATTATTTTTTATGTACAAGCAAGGATTTGTAATTCACCTTCTATTTGCTTTATTGGTTTTCTCCTAGCTGTTGATACTGAGAGGGGGGTGAATCAGTATCAAGTACAATTTAAAAACTTTTTCAACTTATACTTAAACCATTCAATTATATCCAATGAGCAATGAACAATAGTATAAGAGTTACACCAATACACCACAATACACCATGCACAATATATGAGAAATAATCAATAGTTATTGTTCAAGGGAAGTAATGACTTCCAAAGGTAGCTCCAGCTTCCAAATATAAAGTGAGGGATAAACATCCAAAAGGAAGATACAATCCTCCAATACCAAGAGAGGGTTGACCTCTCCATCCTTTCCCCTTCCTTTCACCCAAGAATATATGAGAGATAATAAAACTTTACATTAAATCATCACCATCAACTAACCATCACATAGAACCTGATAATGCTTCCTGAGACTTCTTCAACTTCTGAAATTCTTCAATTCTTGGAATAATTTGATCCTATAGATAATATTACTCAATATATTCTCTGAAACTCCTCCAAGTTTCACTCCTTGAATCCTCCCCAAAAATAAGTTATAGAGAGAATGGTAGACCTTATTCAATTTTGGTTTATTCAAAAGAGAAAACTTGTACAGAATACCATGCACTCAATATTTAACATCAGATTCCAAAATTTGCACACAAGAAACTACAACCCGTATTCTTTCCAATGAAATTGGTCTCACTTCATTTGTATTCTTTATGAATAAGTTATGACTGTTTTACCCAAAACACCTGTTTATGACTAGCTTCAGGACTGGTAAAAAACCCTATCTTCCACATAGTGTATCTCCAAAATTGTAGCGAATAAAGAGCTGAAATTTTTAACACAGGTACCTAGACATGTATTATCAATACTATACCAATTTCAACATGTGAATCATTCTAGAAAAAAAGTTATAGAGAAAATGGTAAGATGACCTGTAAATAACATACTTTAGAACACATCACCAAAAGACTTCATCCTCCCTTGAAATCTGGCCTTCTTTACTTTGGATTTCCTATGAAATTCGACTTGTGTGTGTAAAATGAATGTATAATGATATGTATTTATACACTTTATGTCACTTCCTTTTAACATTATGTCCGACCTGGCACTTTCTTATTTTGTAATTCTTTTCTTTAATTATCTTCAGGGCCGACCTGTACTTCCTTCTTCAATTCACTTTGTCATCTTCAAAAATTCATTTCTCGTCAACCATGAGGATCCACGTGACATGACACCTACCACCAGAAACAACATGATGTATACTATCCATCCATGGGTGTTGTGTCTGCATGTGCACTGTCCTTCATGTCCAAATGCCTTCATCAATCTTGCAGTCCAAAACCAATGACTAGGGTTGACATCAATGACAACAACCGATCTTCCAACACTAGCTAGGGTAGGTTAGAATAGTTTTGCTTTCAGTACTTAGATTAGTTCATACTGCACACTAAAATTTTCATATCAATCACCCCATACCCATTCATTTTAGTAATGGGATCTAGGCCAAAATACGGATGGGTCTCCTATACCAAATGGTGTGAGCTATAATTCAGAATTTATACTGAGGAGTAACCATGTTTGTTGAAGGGAACTTTGCCCATGTCAACGAATTTTTGTGCTAGATCAAGGGCCATTAAGTTGTATGGATGGTATAAAAACCTGGTCTTCACATGGACAAACCTCAGATCCTACAACCCATGAACCTTGACCCAATATTTTTCCTACTAGAGGTGTAAATCTTGAAGTAGAACCTTCTTATGAAGACGCTTCTCCTACCTTCGAAAATCCTATGTTCAAGAACCCCAATTCACCCAGTGAATGTTTATGCGTTGTTCCTAAAACCAAAGTATATGATTTATGATGTATTACTCAGGCCTTGGCCAGGAAAATCGATAAGCCTTCTGTATCACCTTTGCTTCTTAGACAACAACAAAACCGCCGACTCCAAACTCTCACAATAGTTCTTGTTGATTATGTGGAATATTTGGTTGAACTTGCTTTGCAAGAGATTCCTCAACCATTATACCAAATGCCACTAATGCTTCCCAATTCACCTCATTCTTCATCTTCTAAATCTAAACTGAAAGTAACAATTGATGCAATTTTTGATCTCATGGCTAGTAACCAAGCTCGCCTTCTTGCATGGATGTCCCAAGGAACTTTCAACTTGGTAGGACCACTGCATGACTTACACAAGCATTGTGAAAGGATTTTACCCATATTTGATCCCAATAAGTCATGCATTCCCTAGGATCACACAAATAATGTCTACCTTGTCGTAAGGTTCATGAATGTTGAGCACGAGGATGTGGTATGTTGAATGTTCCCTTATACCTTTGAGAATAATGCATATAATTGGCATTACAATCTACCAAAGGGTTCCATTAGAAGTTGGGATGGTTTTGCAAGGGATTTCCTCATTAAATTTGGGGAAGAGAAAACCCTTGCTACCCTCCTTGAAGGAATTGATTTCTATCAAGATGGAAAATAAATAAAAAGTAAAGATTTTAATCAACATTTTACAACCATCCTCAATAAATTCCCTGCTAATGCTCAGCGAGCTGAAGCACTAGTAGTGGAATATTATACCTCTGCCTTACATGCCTCTATTGCCATGTTTGTTAAAAGAGATGGTAAGAATACTTTAGTAGAAAAAATTGAAGAGGCCAAGAGCATAGAAAAATAAATGTTTTCTCTAGTAGGAAACCTGGGAGGGGAGGACATTAAAGCTATAACTGCAGGAAAAAAACATCTTTTATTGACTAAACCTATAGACTTAGAGAGTGTCCTTAAGTTGGTCATGAAAATCTCCAATGAGGTCATTGATATAAAGAAGAACTACAGGGAAGGGACATCAAATCATAAACCATTGAAAACCTTCCTTGAGAAAGGAAATAACCAAGTTAAGCCTTCAGAATCCTCAAATCTGAATTTGAATTTGGAGTAAGATGGGATGTACAACTTCTACACATATAATCAAACTGATCATTATGAGAAGACCTATCCATGGTGGATTAAATCATTGACCTTGGTGATCAATCAATTTCTTGACCAATAGTCTCTTTCTGACAAGTCAACCCAAGAAATTGAAACTGAAGAAATTGCAAAAGAAGGAGACACAACTAAAGAATCTACCCTATTTCTATGGGATTAGGTAGAAAATTCTGATAGTGAAGAAGTAAGAGAAGTATATATAGGATATGGATAGACCATTCAACCTGCCTTAAAAAGTTTTAGTTTGAGAAGTAAAGGGCCCGTGCCCAATTCTACTCTCCCTATCAAACCAACTCCCACTACCAAAAAGGTCACACCCGCTACCTCTACTCAAAGTTGTGCTACTCCTCACCAATCTAAATATACCACTAGCACCGTCGCAACCTGTAAGACATCAACAAGTAGCTCTATTATGAAACCCAAGGAATATAGTGTCACTGAAGACATGAAATTAAATACTAAAGCGAATGCTTCCATGTATGACATATGTACTCTACCCCCAACAAAGATATTTATTGTTGAACACATTCAAATATCTTCCCAATTCACAACATGAAACCATTGTTACTATTGACACTAAGCCCAAAACCATAGAGAACAAGCAAGTGGATAAAGTTTCACTTGAGCGAGGCTAATGTTAATGCAACCAACATAAGAACTCATTCTAAATCACAAACTCCTCCTTTCCTTCTAACATTTGAGATTTACACTTACAATGTGCATAACTTTTTGGTAGATTCAAGTGCATTTTCTAATGAAATGCCTTACTTTGTCTGCCAAAATATTAATGTTATTCCTTCTAAATGCACAACTAAGATCATTTAGTTAGATATATCGAATGTAAAGGTTATGGAAAAATTAAAGGATGTCACACTCAAGCTTGCATCTGACCCCATAGTTTGTCGGGACATTGACATTGTGGTTGTTGACATTCTGGAAGCATATGGTTTACTGTAGAGTAGGGACCGGTCTCAAAATATGTAGGGATATTTTTCCATTGATTAGTCCCACTTGTGGCTTCCCTACAAGGGAAGAATAAATCAAATAGGGGTGGACAACAAAGCCGACATGAAACATATGGTTACAAAGTTGGAAGGTCAGAACAAACCGATCAACTTCTGACATTCTGTGTTGGGAAACTATTTTTTGGAAACTAACTATGGGTGCTATGTAGCTCCACATCACCCCTACAACCAGATACACAATCTAAACTCCTTCATTGCACTCAAACTGATGCAAATGATTGTACTATAGTAGAAGCAACTAACAGTAGTTCAACTAACATACATTTAGATACTAACATATGGAATTTATAATTTGATGGATCTAGGTCACAAGAAGGAGCCAATGCAAGTTGTATCTTCATAGATCTACTTAAACAAAAGACTTTAATCTCCTGCCATTTGGAATTTGAATGCACCAACAACATGACCAAATACAAGGCATTGGTTCAAGGTCTGAAGAAAGCTATCGATCTCAAGAACAAAGTTACCAACTTAACGATAACTCTTTAGAGTTCTTTGAAATCACGATAAAATCACGACCTTGACATTACAAACGTAACCCTGAAATTAACCCTCGAATCAAAAAGTGATAATACTAGTAACACCACTTTTTTTTTTGGAGTTAAAACTATGACCTAATTGAAACTGTGACCTTACCATTAGCACCACCGCAAATAAAACACCGAAAATCAACTCCTAAACCTAAAAGTGTTATTACTTGATAATTTATTTCCTAATTAATTTTATTTTTTTCAATAATTCTCATTTAGAAAATAATAAAAATGGAAAAAAAACCCACCCTAAACAAATTTCTTTTTTGTAAGATAAAAACAAATTTATTTTAGAAATAAAGAAAAAAAAAACAAAAAAAAGTTCGAAAAAATGCAAATCACTAATTCTTAATAAAAAAAATTCAAAATATGGATTAAAAAATAGTAAAATCTGATTTTGTTTTGAAAAATAAAAGTAAAATGGACCCGTAAAACATGAAATTTAAAACACGAAAAACATAAAAAAAATTAAAACAAAAAAGATTGAATTAAAAAAAATAAAATAAAACTAAAACGCCACCTTTTAAAATTTTAAAAACATAAATACTAAATAAAAGCATTTAAAAAATGTTATAAATACTAAAAATAAAAAATTACATTAAAATCAAATAACATTAAAATTAAAAAAAATAAAACAAGCAAAAAATACAAATAATTAAAAAAATTAAAATAAAACAAACACAATTAAAAAAAACTAAACTAAAACCAAGACAAATTAAATAATTTTAAAAAATTTAAAACAATTTCGTAATTGGTGGGGAGGGGCGATTCATAATTAAGAATTCGTGATTTGCATATTTTTTTTTAGAACATTTTTTTTTTTTTTAAATTTCTAAAATAAATTTGTTTTTTTCTTAAATTTTTTTTTTTTGTTTAGGGTGGTTTTTATCTTTTCCAAATTTATTATTTTTTAAATGAAAAATATTTAAAAAATAAAATTAATTAGGAAATAAATTATCAAGTAATAACACTTTTAGGTTTAGGAGTTGATTTTCAGTGTTTTATTTGTGGTGGTGCCAATGGTCAACTCCATGGTTTCAATTAGGTCATAGTTCAACTAAAAAAAATTGGTGCTACTAGTAACATCGCTTGTCGATTGCAAGCCCAAGTAGTTGTTGATTCCTCCAAAAAAAAAAACACTTATAAATTTTGGAGTCGATTTTTAGTGTTGTATTTCTGGTGGTGCCAATGGTCAAGGTCACATTTCAATTTTAGAGTTCTTTCCGCAATGTCAAGGGAACAATTTCAAAAAGGTTGCAATTTTAACCTCCTCCCCCAAAAAGGGTGCTACTGGTAGTACCACTTTTTGATTTGGGAGTTGATTTGGTGTTTTTTACCCAAAAATATAATATTTTTGGGCTAAAGTTCTCGTTTTGAGGTTATAGTTCTCGTCAAGTTGGTAACTATGTTCACGGTGAAATGTTTAAAAGCTTTTGGGGATTTATAAATTATTTTCAGATAGGTAAAGGTTACTAGCAAGAGGTATATAAATTGATTAATTCTTTTGATGCATTTAACATTA
Organism: Picea engelmannii; assembly: GCA_009831015.1. Lineage (NCBI taxonomy): Eukaryota > Viridiplantae > Streptophyta > Pinopsida > Pinales > Pinaceae > Picea > Picea engelmannii. The sequence continues at coordinate 84,702 of ML809081.1, read as the reverse complement.
CCTCTATCCCTCATTCACAAAATGTTGTTGCAGACACCCTAGCTAATGCAACACTAAGATTCACCCTGCTTAATAACAATTTTTTTGATTAAATGCTTTTCAGACCTTCGGTACCCAATAACATTACAATATGGAGGGTGTTTAATGATGAAGAACAAATCATAGAATTCCTTATCAATGATGACACCTTCAGGGATGTTGTTATAAATGACGAGGAACATGACATAGCGTGCATAAGTTCAAAACCAATTCACATGAGCCTAGGAGTAACCTAGAGACTAAAGGAATGCTAACTTTGGAGAAGTTGTTCGACTTATAGTCTAAATCTTGATTAGTTGTCAATGAGAAGATGAACAACTCCTCTATGATTCACGTGTTAATCAATTTGGGTACTCAGGAGTATCCCAAATTCATCAATTTGGGAACATCTGAAAAAAAAACATTTATCTATTTATTCAGCAAGTACATGGATGTGTTCGTTTGGACTTATGAAGATATCAAAACTTATGAGACCAGTATCATCCAACACATCATACCTCTCAAGGAAGGTTCAAGAATGTTTCAATAGAAGCTACGTAAGGTGCATCCCACGTTAGATCCTTTGATATAGAAAGAACTAAAGAAACTTCTTGATGCCAATATAATATTCAAGGTTCTCCATTCGACGCGGGTGTCTAATCTAGTTGCTCCAGGTGGATATCGATGGCCACCCACCTTCTCCAACTGGCCCAAAACATGTTTCTGGCAATTTTGGTAATTTACTATTTTTAGTAGTTTTTAACTTCTTGGGCCATTTTGAGGCCCTAAACGATGTTTTTTGAGAAAACAGGGAGCAACATGGTTAATATATCAATGTTGCTCACCCAAAAGTTGTAGTTCTCGGATAGATCTTTCCAACGAGCTATCAAGCGCCCCAAATGGAGATCGTATGCAAAAGTTACGCCCCTGGGAAGTTGACGTATCAACTACCCCCATCAGGGCCCACAAACCTTTTGGTTTTTCATCTTCCGGGGTTAGGGTTTTGGATTTTACTTATGTTAAAAAGGCCCTTAGAGCCTCATTTTAATAATCATCTTCTCACGGATGCGAGTAGCCGTCACATCTCTTCTCAGAGATAAGCTACCACCATTCTAGCTAGTCTCTCACTCTGTATTTTACAGTCTTTGTACATTTCTTTGATCAATAGAAATCGTGTATTACTGTATATCTGTGACTCTTGTTTTATTTCCGCTATATATCTGTTATATTGTCTCTCTTGCAATATCTTTGTGCATTTCTTTATTATATCTTTGATCTCATTTTGTGCCGAAAATAATCCGGATCAGTGGTATCAGAGCAGGTTGCTCTTGATCGTTTTTCAGTGCATGTCCCTGACGAGGTCCGAGTATAGCAATTTGGGTCTCGAGCTTGTCTCTCTTGAGGAAAATCGCTCTCACACACCCAAGACACCCTCAATGGCGGAAGAAAAGAAAAACGATGGAGCAGACGATCCTATCAGTCTGTTGCTTGAGCAAGCTCTCACGCGACAGAGGGACGAAATGATGGAGAATTTTTCCCACATCCTTCAACGCCTACCGATAGCATCAGGCGCATCTTCATCAAGCGACCACTTTGGAGGCACCTCACCTTTCAAGGTACAGGTTAATTTTGATATTCCTGTATTTGAAGGTCAAATAGATGCAAATGCCCTAGATAAATGGTTAAATCTGCTAGAAGGTTATTTCTCTGTTCATAATTTTTCAGACAAGGAAAAGATCACCTTCGCACTCCTTAAGTCTCTCCCCCATGTCAAACAATGGTGAGAAAATTACTGGGAGCAGAGTTCCACAGAGGAGTATGGAATATATGGGGCCGAGCCCACTTGGGATTTTTTTGTGGATGCGGTAAAGGAACAATATTACCCTGTTGGAAACTATGAGGACTAGTACATGAGATGGACCACACTGCGGCAAGAGAAGGGCCAAGTAGTTTCGTAGTTCACCAATACCTTCCATACCTTGCGCACCAAGCTGGGTATCAAAGACTTTGAGCGACACTTGGTTCTAAAATACCGTGGGGCTCTACACAGATACATCCAGAATGAAATGGATTTTCTGGACATCTCATCACTCGGTGCTGCTTATCGATATGTTGTTAAAATTGAGCAGAGATTTAAGCACTAGAACAAACGAGAATTCGGGTCTGCAAATCTGCAGCAACCAAAGTATGAAAAAGATGGCCCTAACAAACAGTCTCCCGAAAACCAGTCCAAGACACAGGAAAATAAGGGTCACGAGAAGACAAAGAAGGACACCGGAAAATGGTGCGATTTCCACAAAAGCCCCTGGCACAACACCGATGAATGTCGCTCAAAACAATCATTGGTGGCCGAGATCAAAGACAAGGAGCCGAACCCTGATTCAGAATCCAATTTTGAAAATAATGGTAAAAGATAGATCATTGACGCAGACCCCACTGCTATTGTCGCGATCACAGTAATTCAACCAGAAGAACCAACAGATCCAGAAGAGGGGGAGTGCCTTTTTCATTCACAGATGTGGGTGAAGGGGACCCCGCTGCATTTTATTGTTGATAGCGGAAGCCAGAATAACCTCATCTCAGCAGAGGTCGTCAAACAGTTGAGATTGTCGACAACACCACACCCACAACCATACAACATCGGGTGGCTTCGCCAAGGACGAGATCTTTGTGTCAGCCAGCAGTGTCAATTGTCATACGACATCCAACCCTTCAAGGATGAGGTATTATGTGATGTTGCCCCACTGGATGTCTGTGATGTTCTCTTGGGCCAGCCATATATGTGGAAATGCCATGCTATCTATGAGTCTCGACCCCGTAGTGTCATTATTACTCTAAAGTTTCATCTCTACAGGATACCAGAGGTAGTTCCAACTACTGCCCCACCTAAACAGTGCTGCAAGGCAGTATCTCATACTACAAAATTCATCTTCTCCACAATCTATTCAAAAGGGGAACAAAAGGATACTGCAACCACTACAACCTCGGCCCAAGCACCTTCTATCCACCAAAAGCAGGTCGACAAGGTTGCAACAAAGCACAAAGATTCCTTTTGCACACAGTCATCTCATGTAGCAAGACTGGTTAAAAAGGTCCAACCCTTCCAGCCACAGGTTCGTGACGACCTTCAACAAACCAAGCAACACGACGGTTCCAACAAGGCAAACAACTCACCAAGATTCAGATTCAACAATCGCTTTCCCCTTTCCCCCGGGAACTCAACGCAATGGATACCATTGCTTCCTAAGGAGGGAGGATTGATCCAGGTGGATATCGGTGGCCACCCACCTTCTCCAACTGGCCCAAAACATGTTTCTAGCAATTTTGGTAATTTACTATTTTTAGCAGTTTTTAACTTCCGGGGCCATTTTGAGGCCCTAAACGATGTTTTTTGAGAAAATGGGGAGCAACATGGATCATAGATCATGTTGCTCACCCAAAAGTTGTATTTCTCGGATAGATCTTTCCAATGAGCTATCAAGCACCCCAAATGGAGATCGTATGCAAAAGTTACGCCCCTGGGAAGTTGACGTATCAACTACCCCCATCGGGGCCCACAAACCTTTTGGCTTTTCATCTTCCGGGGTTAGGGTTTTGGATTTTACTTATGTTAAAAAGGCCCTTAGAGCCTCATTGTAATAATCATCTTCTCACAGATGCGAGTAGCTGTCACATCTCTTCTCAGAGATAAGCTACCACCATTCTAGCGAGTTTCTCACTCTGTATTTTATAGTCTCTGTACATTTCTTTGATTAATAGAAATCGTGTATTACTGTATATCTGTGACTCTTGTTTTATTTCCGCTATATCTATGTTATATTGTCTCTCTTGCAATATCTCTGTGCATTTCTTTATTATATCTCCGATTTCATTTCGTGCCGAAAATAATCTGGATCACTAGTGCCTGTCATAAAGAAATATGAGAAAAGTGAAAAAGATTATAGTAGAATGGGCAAAAAAAAACCCTCAAAGAAAAAGAAAGAATTAAAAGAGACTAAGGCACATACTGAGAGTATGTTCGAGAATAACAAGGAAGGTGTTTTCTCTAAAGATGAAAAATCAAAGTTAAAGAAACTAGAGGATATGAAAAGGAACTGTTAGAACAAAAAATGCAACAGAGATTAAAATTGTAGAGCAATTTGGGTAGTAGAGGGGCATGATAATATAATTTTTTTCTAGAATTACACAAAACATAGAAATAACATGAATACTATTTGGGAGATAAGGAAGCAAGATGGAGTAAAGGCCAAGACTTTTAGGGGGATAAAAGGTGATGGAGTTAACCATTTCAAAATTCTATTCCGCGAACCTCCAAGATCAAATATATAAGAGATTTTAAAAAATTGATTCATTCTTTCCAAGGTTGATATGGGAGGAACAAAATAAGGACTTCGAAGTAATTTTCACAGTAGAAGAACTCAAACTAGTCCTACATTCATTCAAAAAATACTTCATTCGGACTGATGGACAACTGAGTTTACTTAGGGTTTTATGATTTCCTAGAAGAAGAGTTGTTAAGGCAAAATATTAAGAGAATTACCAAGAGCTTGGAATGCCAACTTTATAGCTTTGATTCCAAGGAAAAATGATCCTGAAGCATTTGAAGATTACATGTCTATTTCTTTATGCAACTCTGTTTATAAAATCATAACAAAGATATTAGCAAATAGGCTAAAATGCATCTTTTATGGAATCGAGAGGAAGAGCAGTTTAGATTTCTTTACAACAAGAAAATTCATGGAGCACTGGGAGTTGCACAAGAAAGTATTTATTATATAAAAATAATTTTTTTTCCTGCTATGGCAATGAAATTAGACTCGACTAGGGAGTATGATAAATTAGTTGGCTCTATGTGAGGTTAATCTCATTTCAAATTGGAATGAAAGTACATCTGGTTAATTAATTATGGGGTATATTTCTTCAACTTCTTTTGCAATGATGATAAATGGTTATGCCTCCAAGTTTTTGCATGCCACAAGGGGACTTAGGCAGAGCTTCCTAATGCCACCATTCCTACTTCTTATGGTGGAAAAAAGGTTTACGTAGGACGGTGTTAGCAAACAAGAGAGAAGGATTGGTTAAAGGTATCAACATGGGAAAGTCAATATCATTATCAAATTCAATATATGTAAATGATGTCATATTATTTTGAGCAAGTACAATTAAGGAAGCTCATAAGTACACAATATTTTTGGATCTCTATTATAAAGCAATAGGATTAATGGAGGTAAATGTTCTTAAATCCTCAATCTTATTTAATGAAGTAAAGGAATAAATTTAAATTTAGTGTACATAAGTTATGCCTTTTAACGTAGTGTCTTTTGAGGAGAGAGTGAAACATCTAGGTTTTTATTTAAAACCTAACAATTATAAAAGGAAATATTGGTTCTAGATTTATGAAAATATTGAAGGAAAGATATCAAATAGGTCTTATATATGGCTCTCAAGAGGAGGTAGACTAATATTAGTAAATTTTTTAGGGAATTCCAACATATTGGTTATCATTAGCTGAATTCCTAAAGGCATCTTCGATGACATCAATAATAAATGTTTTAGCTTCCAGTGGATAGGGATGAGAGAAAATGAAGGGCTTTGTAAAGCCTCTACCCATGAATGGTAGTAGACATGCTTCCAACATGGATATGAAGGGTTTCCCTAGAACATTGCAACAATAGACTTTGCCTACTCAATCAGATGGATAGAGTGGTGAACCATTCCATGTTTCCTTTATACAGATTTGGGATCCCTTGCACACATGAGATAGACATGTAGACCCAAGGTACGAATCATATTGTAGCCGGCAACATTTCCTTTGGATGAGTTAAGATGTAGTTAGATGTAGTAGGGCACACTTATGCACATTCGAGCACATAGGTGCGATCAGACAAACATACCGAGTAGAATAGGACAACTTGAGTGGACTTGGGATGACCCGGGTAGACCCAACATGAATGGAATGACTCAGTGGATGGTCAACAGACAAGCCACCAAAGTGAAGCAAGATGATGTATGTCACTTGGGTCCACCTTAATATGAAGGGACTTGCAAGTGTACAACAAGCTCGTATAAAAAGGAGGACACATCAAAGTGCTAAGGCATAAGAAACAAGATACAATAATTCATTCAAGGAGTTCTACAATTGTGCCAAGTTTAGGTATTAATCACAACATAATGAATTGAATAGGATAAATGACAAAGAGAAGGAAATAAGACCTACAAAAGGCATACCTTCAATTACTTCAAGGGTTGGATTGATAGTTATTGTAGGTTGTTTACCTTATATAACTACAATTTGTAAATGAACCATGAACATTTTATTGTGCTCCTCTAATGTACATTGTAACATACTCATATAATAAAGTTTAAAACACTTAACTTGGATGTTTCCCATACTTGTGTATTGTGGATGCTTTATGACTATTGGATGTTATTGTTCCTTGTATTACTTGTGTTGGATAAGTTATAATATTGGCTAAGTGTTAATTATTGCGGGGATGTTTTAAGGCTATGATTGGACGTATGCCTGCTGTTGGATGAACTAGGTTTCTATTATATTTGGTTAAAGATCTAGCTTGTTGTAGCTTAAAGTGAAGTTATGGGAAAACTTTAAGTGAAGATGCATAGTCTGGTTGTAGTAGGCGTAGGTTGGTCAAGTCATTGCAGATGAGGCAAGGTAGTGTTGCATGATTGGAGATGATGAAAAGATAAAATTTAGGCCCTTGATAGGTGGTATCAGAGCTCAACTTCTTCAATAAGTTGGTTTCAGAGCTCTATTGGAAGCTCTACACGATGTTTCAAAAGGAAGTAATAGGTTGGGAGGGTGGTTTGATAGGTTTGAGATAGCTTTGTGATCATCCTTCACTGAGGAGGTTGCCTGGAAGGTTTGGCATCTCATCAAGGCAACATATAGTACAAGTGTTGGAGTAATTGTTATAACCCTAAATTGCACCACACATGCTTACCTGGCATCAGACCAACTCATATCCCTTCGTTGCCAAAACACTGTTGAACAACTCTTTGAAAATCCTCTTGAATAAAGGCCCACGTGCCCTAATCCATTGCTGCATGCGTGTACACGCTGGCTGACCCAAAACAACCCATGTGGACTGACAAAAGCATGAAAAAAGGAAAGTTGCCGACGGAACAAAAAGCTATGGGTGAGTTAACTGAAACTCCCGGCCATGCATGGCCGAGGGTTCATCCAAATACCTAGATCCTTCTAGCCTATAAAAGAAGGGGTAGGGGTCCCATTTGGAAGAGGAAAAAATATAGCAAAGAAACTCTGCCCATTTACGTATTCCCATTGTCCCAACCCTTTAGCCTTTCCTTATGCCAAAGGAGATTCAAAGCAAAGCAGTTGGAGGACAGAAGAAGAGGAGCCCAGGATCAGGTTCAAGGAGCGGTGGCCGGTCTCAACTTTTGTAAGTTGACTCATTCAAAGTAATAAAGAAAGTGCTTTTCCCATCCCAATTCATGAACTGTTTATAGTTTGATCAGTATATGTTTGGATTTATAACTTGTTAGTATATAAGTAGTATGCATGCATAGTTGTTGCTTGTCTTGGATGCAGGTCAGCTTTGGAAGGAGTATTGCAAATAAGTAATCAAGCACAACGGAGGATCGACATCAAACGCTGAGAACGAGGTAGGTTGATCTTTCCATGCATTTACTAAGAAAAGGGGATTTAAATCTAGGGATGAAGGTAGAAAGTAATTTCTATTCAGTCATATCTACATGCAAAGTCTGAACTCTATTTGCTAGTCCGTAGGGTGATTTTCCCCAACAACAGAATTGGTGACCATACTAGGGAGACTCTCTAGGGTTCTTGGAATTTTATTTAGTTTTTGGGTAGTTTAAAGACTAGTTTTTCTTGCCTGTCTTTTCTTTTCGTTTCTATAAGGTCTGAGCTAGAAGGGAGTCTAGTTTTCCATACCAACTTTCCCTGACTTTTGCTTGACTGTGTTTTTCGGGACACACAGAGGTACACGTGGCTTGCACAAGGTCTGCACGCGTGTATCCGCGCCCTATCCTCTTGTAGCCCGCGTGTGAACGCTAGTTGTAGAGGTAGCAGTAGCGTGTAGAGATCAGAGAACCTCAGAGGCAGTCATCCTCTTCCCTGTCAGAATCACACATTCTCATGGGGTTTTCTGGAATTCTGTCTGAGTCTGGTTTGCTAACAGTCCTATCTCAGATTGTTTTTGCCTTATCATTTTTTCCTTGCATTATTTGGTTTTTTGTTAGAAAGGGTGTCCAAGCCTTCAAGGGATCCTGGTTATCAATATCATTGGTCTCTTCCTAGCTTGGTATGTCTGTGTCATTTTTTTCTCAGAATTTAAGTATACACGCGGCTTGTACAAGGTCAGACCGCGTGTACACGCCCTCTTTCTCTATCCAGCACGCATTCGCACGCGTGCTTCTTAAGTAACAATCGCGTGCTTGTGCATGATACGTTTTGTTAGGGGTAAGGCAGTCATCCTTTCCCTTGATAAGAATTATTCCTCTCAAGTGTTTGAATCTCTATGTGAGCAGTTAATAGCTTAGGATTAATCTTACCCTTAGCTTGCTTTTTCTCATTTTAAAAGTTGTCAGAAAAATAAAATAATTTCTATGGTTTTTAGACAAGTGTGAGAGTCATTGTTTTTAAAATTAATAGTGTGTGATTTTTTGACTTGCTTCTTTGCGATCTACGATTTAGGCCAGAATTGTTTTTCTTGGTTTTTTGCTTGTCGGTATTTTTCCTTTCTTACTTTACTAACATTTAAATAAAAAACAAATCTCTTTTCATTTTCTTGTTGGTTGAAAAGTGTGTTTCTGCATTATTAGCCAGGGAGAAGTCTTTTATTTCATAAGTTTTTTGCAATTCACTTAGATCATAAGTAGCTCGTAGTCGAGTGAAAATCCTTTGAGTTTGATGTCCAAAATCTTAGAAAAAATTAAAAAATATTTCTTTTGAAAAGTTGTTGAAATTTCGCATTCAGTAAAAGTTTTGTTTCAACTTTTTCATTCATTTTTTGCTTTCGTCTTTTTCACATCATTAGTTTCACCTTCATACCCCTTTACGTAAGACAACTCCATAAAAATAACGCTAAACTTAAAATCTACTAGACTTTTATGTTTGTAGGGTTCACAAACTAGTTCAGGACTAGGGCCTTGGATTAGGTTGGAGAGGAAACTCTTCAAGGCCATTTTAAATCAAACATTGGAGTCTGAGATAGGGAGTGTCTAAGTCCATTGTCCTGAAATTTATCCGGGACCCCCCTCTAGCATAGGGGATAAACACGAGGTTACGTGCGGAAAGGTAGCGGAGATAACCCCTCCAAAGCTGGACCAATCATAGTGGAGAACACATATAGAGGGCTTGTTTTGGGATTCCATCATTTGCATTTGCCACGGGGCTTCGTGGGTCTCAAATCCATTTGAGGTCCTCAGTTCTCTTTCAAAACATTTTCTCTCGATACCCTGCTCATTGTGGTCTACCCGACTTTCGACTGTACCCGCCTGGTGACTATTCGTGCGCTGACAACCTAGTTGCCAATATTTTTAGGGACATACACAGGTGACTGCGGGGGTTTACTGCGATACCTAAGACAAACATCGGGCCACGCTTTGTAGAGTATACTCAGAGGGTGCTTCGGTGTTCGAGTTGCACTTGCACCGTTAAGTTTCTCTAGGGTTGGTTGTTGTAACTGTTCTTCCAATTAATTTAGTGTTTGCTTGTCTTATCTTCTAGGGACTTTTTTTAGCGAGTGTTACTTTTGAATGATTAGACTACCTTAAAGTGTCTTGGATCTTCTCACACAGTGGAGGATCCCGATCTCCGCCAGTCACGAAGGCTTCTTGGCCTGCCGCCGGTTACACTGAAGCCACCCCCGCCACCATTAAGGCGAAAGCTAGACCAAAAAGGGTCTTTTGAAGCGACCGGGTTACAAACCATTATGCTCGAACAACCCCGGGAGGAATCGACCGTTTTGGACCTTGAAGCAACTGCTCTTGGCTCGGTTGAAACCCCAACCATTGATTTCTTGGCACCTTTCATTGTACCAATTCAATTTAACGAGCGCCAGACAGTGTCGCACACAACAATGGAAACAAATGCTATTACTCCTTCTGGGAATTCTTCAATTCCCACCACGATTGTCACCACATGAGAGCTTTCATCTCCTAACCCACCGTCGTCGGTCTGAGTCACCATGGGCTCGACCGTAACTACTTCACACAGTGTTCCGAACCCGTCTTTGGTGGCGGCCACAACCCCTTTCACACCTAGTGCGACAGGCCCTCCGTTCTCATACGGGATGCCTAGTTCGGGTACAAGTCCTGTACTTTCCTACTCCACTTTACAGACTTTGGGTCTGGGGGCAGGGAACTCTAGTGCTCCTTTGCAAGGTTACATGGGGGGCACTCCTGTCCCTTTTAATGCTTTTCCTTACGGAGGAGGTCATATCCCTCCTTCGTCTCCTTCACTCGGTGGCTCGCATCAACAATCCGCCGGGCAACCTACACACAATAGTTTATTTGGAGCGGGGAGTCAAGGACCACCTTCACATAGTATGTCGGTAGGTTCAACACCATTTTATTGGAACAAAATGTTTGGTAACAACACCTTCTCGTCAGCTGCTTTCAGGACTGGGGGCAACCCCATTTTTGGACAATCTACTCCTGTGCAGGGTATTATTCCTGCATAGGGGGCAAACCTAGTAGGACCTTGGAATTCATGGCAAGGATCTGTTCCCTCCTCCGGAATGCTGATCTGGGGTAATTCTTTCCACAATCAATGGAACCCCAGACAAACTACTATGCCTATCCCCACGGGACCGGCATGGGGTAATCCTTTCCAAAGTCCTTCGAATACAATGCATGCCCAACCATCTATGTCCTATTTGGGAAATCAGCCGATGATGTCTCCACATATGCAAAATCCTTACGTTGGCCAGGGCCATGGTTTCTACCAGAATCTGGGCCAGCAACCAAAATTTTCCTGGCAACCTGGTGCCAGTCAAACTCTAGGACCCTTTTTCCCAGGTTATCAGCAACAACCTAAACTACTGTTCCTGGCGACTTTACACTTGCCAGATTTGACAAGGTTGTTGAATGACCCTATTTGTCATGATCCGCGTTGGCCTCCTATGCCGACGAAGTTGCCTTCAGACATTCCAAAGTTCGAAGCCAAGCCTAACGAAGATCTAGGTGATCATGTGACTACCTTCCATCTTTGGTGTTCATCTAAATCATTGAAAGATGACTCCATACAGTTGCGATTGTTTCAACACACTCTCATTGGGAGTTGTTGGCAGCCAATTCACATTTTTCATTGTCTCATAAGCTGCCTACACCAATGTTTCACGAACATTGATTTTTCGTCGCAAAATTCAAATGAACGATGATTTTGTTCTTTGCGCCTTTCCACACGCTTATTTTCGCTAAGTCCTCATGAGTGTAAGCATGAAGATTTCTTCGTTTGAGGTCACATTTCGCTCATCATATGAACAACCAATACCTTTTGTGCCATTATGAATATTGCGCTTATCTTTTGGGTTTGGTTTTTACATGATTGGCAATGTCCTTTGATCGGTTTGAATACTGCGATGAATTATATAACTCAGTTTTGTTGACATTTAGCCTTTGGATTCACATCTTATGACTTGCCTGAGCATTACTTTATTGAATTGCGTGGGGTCTTGATTATCTTTTGTAATCCTTATTGTTGATCCTTATTATAGCTCTTGGCGTATCAATTTATGCATTTGGACGCCTTGATTAAACGTTTGATTGGCGAGAGCATCATTTTGGGTTTTGAACTGCATGTCAGTGTTTGAACATTATGGTATAACATTCGCACGCATTTGGTATACTCATTGACATTCTTATATCGATTGTGTGATTGGATTTCGTCGAATT
>ML809081.1:57299-68309 GCA_009831015.1 Picea engelmannii | reverse complement strand
TTCCTTGCGAGACCTTAGAGCGGCCAACGGAGCCGTTAAACTCGTCAGGGTGGTCCATACCAAACGGCTTGGGTTATTTAGACAACCCCGGACCGGTTCCACTCTCCCAGTTGACGGACGGTCATTTTCGCCCGTCAACAGGAGTGTCGCGAAATGGTACATTGAGCTCGATCGCTCAAGATACTCTTCTTTTGGCGAACTGGCGATGGATTTCCTTAACCATTTCCAGTTACCTGTGAGATACGACACTGGCACAGAGCTGCTCGCTAATTTCAAACAGACAACAACAGACCATATCTCTGATCACATTTGAGAATGGAGACACCGGAAGAGTTTAATCAAGGTACCAGTCCCACAAGCATTCCTACTTGAGTGGTTCCTTAAGTCTTTGGTCCCACAGTTATCCAAAGATGTTGCGACGTCAGGAGTTTTCTCCAAAGAAGACGCCATTATGAGGGCTCAATAGTTTGAGCTAATCTATTCTCAGTCCATTTTATTATACAACATCTTTCCAGATGCGCCACGTTCAATACTGGATAAAACTAGACAGAGAGCTGGACCACATGCCGATGGTATTGTCGGTTCCACACAAACAAAGCCCGTTGAGAAATTGACAAAGCAATTGTGGCAGTTATCTATACAACACTTAACGGCCAGCCAAACTACTGCTTTGGCTACTCCCCCTACCAAAACGTCGGAAGTACACACTGTGCAGTCGACTAACCCAAAGGCCACCCAACAGCCTGGAGGGAAGAAAAAACAATGAAAGAAGGGCAAGGGGGATAAAAAATCCAACGATAATGCTGGCGGGGACAACACTGAAAAATGGAAGGCGAGGTATCCATGCAACTTGCGTGCGGAAGACCACCCGACCCATCTATGTCCTTGATTTGCAGAGGCCCAAAAATTTGTCACGCAACAACAACAGGCGGTGTTGACTAACCCATTTCAACATGGGAAAAATCTAACTCAAGCCTCTGCAAGCATGGAAGGGGGCAGCCAAGAAACCTACCCGCCTTTGAAAAACCCCTCATCCGTGAACGTATATATGGTTAGGGGTGATGCTTTCATATCGACTAGAGCACACGATTATAGTAAACCAAGCGCTTCTGAGAAGGGTAAAGAAGCCGACCTCCCATCTCTTCCTCTACAGATTGAGAATATGTTGGGAGAAACAATGACACACATTCCAAAGGGTGCCTTAAAGAAATCTTCTCATAACCCAAACGCAAGGGCCTCCCAGAACTACTCTGTGGTGGAAGATTTATCACAAACCCCTTGTGCGATGTCTGCTTTGGAGGTCCTCCAAAGCTGCCCTGCTTAGAGGAAAGCCTTGTTAACCGCTTTGGGCTCTACTGAGACTTGTAATCTAGGTACCATCATGTTAGATACAACCGACTTAAAACCTCATCTGCCTTACCACGTAGCATTTCAGATAGTAGTGGCTTACCCCACGAAAACTTTTACACGGAATATCTTCCACACAGTGGTCAATGAGGGTGCCTTGACATGCATTATGTAGTTGTCATGTTGGAAGGCCATTGGCCAGCCCATTTTGTCTCCATCACCTACTCTCCTCACTCCTTTCGACGGTCATTCATTCCGACAACATGGCATCGTTCCTTCTTTCCCCGTGCAGTTAGGAGGGAAAACCGTGTGTGTCGAAGTAGAGGTAGTCGATGCTCCCCTCAACTATAACCTCTTGTTAGGACGGAGTTGGACTTATGCTATGCAAGTTGTGGTTGCTACAGTTTTCTGAGTTTTGTTGTTTCCACACGAGGGCCGGATAGTGACCATCGATCAATTGTCTTTCTCCAGACCTGACCTAGATTTGGGGGCATCCACGATCCCGATGATTGATAATCCTCAACAGGTGTCGTCAACATAGGAGTTGGTTTGTGCCCATCCTTGATGGGTACCTTCGATTACCCACCTCCTCACGGTGATATTAAATTTATATCCAATCACAATAAGGTTGAGATTTTTCAAGTTTCGTTGTTTCGCATGACTTACTTCGAGGATCCATGGATACTTCCTTCCCAATTGGCCACGATGGATGAGACAGGGCACCCAGGCATGTCCATGCCCTTGTCTGCCACTGAAGTAGTGTACTCTTTGGTCCAACAAACTTCAGCTAACCCTGATCCGACTCCTGCACAAGAGTTAGATCCTCTTCTAGAGCCTATTTGGGCTCAAGGTTCTCTCGCTAACATTGATTCATTAGACTTAGTCTTGCCTTCTGATGAAGCCATAATCGAAGCAATGACTAGTCCAGAAAAACCTTGGGAAGATCTTCATCACAGATCATATTTTCTCCCAAAGTTAAGCTGAATCGTGAGCATGAAGGGAGATCAGTCGTGTCCTATTAATCTCTTAGCTACACATGAAATTTATGCTGAGGTAAATATGGCAAATATCTCTGAAACTATACCAATCAACATCTCCTGAAACCCTGGCATCGTGGAGAATGTCTTCGTCGGAGCGGATTGCTCCCCTGAAGAGATTCAAATCTACACAGATATTTTCAAAGAATTCCGTGACATTTTTGCCTGGTCTTATGAGGAAATTCCAGGCATCGATCCAAAAATAGTTGAACATGAAATCACAACTTATCCTGATGCCAAGCCTGTTCGATAGAAGCTTCGTCCATTTAATCCCAAGAAAGTAGTAGCCATCAAGAGTGAGGTTGAGAAATTGCTAAAGACAGGTTTTATCTATTCTATCCATTTGACTCAATGGGCGTCAAATCCTATGTTGGTCAATAAAAAACAAGGCACGATTCGTGTATGTACCGATTTCCGTGATTTGAACAAGGCATGTCCCAAATATAATTTTCCAACACCATTCATCAACCAGATCATTGATGAATGTGCTGGTTGTGAAGCCTTTTCTTTCATGGATGGTTTTTTGGGATATAATCAAATCCAAATAAAACCTGAAGACCAACACAAAACAACATTCATCTGTCCTTGGTGTACATTCACATATCGTAAGATGCCTTTTGGTCTTAAAAATGCTGGAGCTACATTCCAGCGGGCCATGTCTTTTGCTTTTCATGATCTCAAGCATATAGTCGAGGCCTATCTAGATGATTTAGCATCACGATCTCGCAAGAGATCGGATCATCCCACACACCTTAGACTTATCTTCGAACGCTGTTGCTACTTTAGGATTCGCTTAAATCCAAACAAGTGCAACTTTTGCGTAACATCAGGATGTTTGTTAGGTTTGATCGTATCAACAACAGGGATCATGGTCGATCCTCTCAAGGTGGAGGCAATAATCCAGTTGCCCCCCCCATGCACAATCCTTCAACTTCAGAGTCTACAAGGCAAGGTGAACTTTTTACGAAGCTTCATCACCAACTATGCCGAAATCACCAAGGGCTTTATGCGCTTACTAAAGAAAGACGTTCCTTTTAATTGGGACGATGCCGCTCAACGCTCTTTCGACACATTAAAACATGCCCTCACAACGACCCCTCTGCTACAGCCACCTAATTATAACAAAGATTTCTTATTATATATGGCTGCCGTAGAGTCAACCATTGGCATGGTTTTAATTCAGGAAGATGATTTGTACTCAGAATACGTGATCTATTACCTGAGCTGAGGCATCGTAGGATCAGAACTCAATTATTCACATATAGAAAAACTTGCGTTGGTAGCATTTCATGCTGTTCAACGGTTCCGTCATTATGTTATGTTTCACAAGACCACCGTCATTGCTGGCATGAATCCATTCCAGTACATGTTGACACGACAGGTTATAGGCAGAAAAATCAGTAGATGGATAGTCATCCTCCAGGAGTTTGACTTAGACTTCGTTTCAGCGAATTCCAAAAAGTCATTGGTCTTCGCAGAGCTTATGTCGGAACTTTCGGTTGAGTCAGGTGACGTTGTGCCTGAAGAATCACCTATTTGGGGAGATATATTTCTGATCACATCTTTAGATCCCTGGTATGGAGATATACTTATCTATCTCCAGACTTTGAAGTGCTCCACTTCTGCTTCTCATGATGAGCGTCGATGTATACGCCATCAGGCTAAGAATTATCTCATACTCGATGATACGTTGTATCGAAGAGGTGTAGACTGCATCTTATGTTGATGTCTCACACATGAGGAGGCAGTTATCGTGCTCAACGATTTCCATACCGGAGCTTGTGGCGATCATTTGTTTGGGTTGGAAACAACCCAAAAAATTCTACGAGTAGGTTACTTCTGGCCGACACTTATCAAAGATTGTATAGAATCGGTCAAGAAGTGCCATCCATGCCAAATCTTCTCTCGGAAGATGAGGGCACATCCCGCTCCCATGTTTCCTGTCATCATAGTTGGTTCCTTCACCAAATGGGGGATTGATTACACTACTTGCAACCCCCCTTCATCAAGGGGGCACCGCTATATCATCGTAGCTATCGACTAATTCACTAAGTGGGTTGAAGCTATGCCAATGTTTAAAGATGATGGAGAGACTGCAACTCTCTTTTTATTCAACCATATCATAGCAAGGTTTGGCATCCCAAGAGAGATTGTTACTGATCATGGCAGTCACTTTCATAACCAAATGATGACTGAATTAACATCAAAGCTTGGTTTACGGCAAGAGCATTCATCACCCTATTAACCCCAAGCCAATGGGCAGGTAGAAGTTGTAAACAAAACTCTTAAGACTATTCTACAACGAACTATCAACTCAGCCAAGTCAAATTGGCATTTGATGTTATACTCGACATTATGGGCTTACCGAAAATCTGTTAAGACTACAACCGGTTTCTCACCTTTTCAACTCATTTACGGGCTGGAGGCAGTCTTTCCCATCGAATGTCAGATCCCATCTCTAAAATTGGCAGTACAATTATTGCCAGACACTTCTCAAATTGAAGAACGGTTAATACACATTGAGCAGCTCAATGAGTAGCGTCGTGATGCAGCCCTAGCCAACGAGGCTCACAAACATAAGGTCAAGTGTCAGTATGACAGGTCCATTCGTCCTTGGATTTTCTCTGAAGGTGACCTTGTCCTGGTTTATGACCAAGATAAGGACCCCTTGGGGGCAGGAAAATTCAAACCCATGTGGTTCGAACCCTTCATCATAAAAGAGGTATTAAAAAAGGGCGCTTATTGTCTGGTTGATTTTGAAGGGAATGCTTTGGCTGAACCTAGAAATGGGCTCTACCTCAAGAAGTATTACTCATAGGCAGGTCACCGTGGGTAACTTTTTGTAACATATGTATAGTCTTTGTACAATTACTTTTTAGTTTCTTTTAAGTTTTATGAACATGTCATTGATGTTATTTTTCGTCAATATGGCAGATGTCAAGGGATTCCGAGGTGTTCGTTGGGAATGCAAACGACACTAATCGACACATTCAGAGGCTTGCCTCCGCAGCTTGGGTAATATTTACACCTCAAGGCCAGTTGTTATCTTCCGGAGGTATATGCTTAGGTGACACCACAAATAATGTCGCCGATTATAGTGCAGTTATTGAGTTGCTTCGTGACACCTTGTCATTGGGTATCCCTCTTCTCCAGGTCTATCTCGACGCTCAACTGGTTGTGTCTCAGCTAAACAAAATATATCGGGTTCACGATCCAACCTTACTCCGACGATTCCTTAGGGTACGTCTCTTAGAACGAAACTTTGATTATATTACATATTTTCATGTTCCTAGGAGATTAAACCAAATTACAGATACTCTAGCTAATCAAATTTTAGATTGGCATCTTGTACACATATGAAAGAACATTGGCATAATCATGTAAATACATTTTTTCACACGTGATCCATAAGACACAAAAGATTAAAAAAACCCATATATAACATCATAAAGTAACCAGAGTACATAGATGGCCGCAAGTGCCTAAAAAATAGAACCAATAACAAGTCACAGGGATTATGCCCTCAAAAAATATATACAAGTAGTGCTCGTGGAATGTAAAAAGTCTAAATAGGTTCAGGGCCTATGAGCCCTATTATACTGGTACACAACATGGGCTAAACGCCTAAACAATCGGACCCACGTCCGAGGTGCCCCCACTACATGAGGCTGCATGGATGGTGGCAGGTCCTCTATCTTCGCCATTGGGACTGTGCGAGTGAGTGTAGTAAAGTTGCGCTCGACTTGTCTAAGTACCCTCTCGGCCTCCTCGGCTGGGAGGTTTCCTGTTACTGCTAGTCCCCCGGCAGCGACAGCTGAGGCTTCTGGCCGTGGACGATGCCTGTTCCGTGCATAATCGACAGGTCGCACAGGTCCCACATCTGCATGCAACAAACATATATCCGTCATATACTCTGGCATATAAAAAAAAATGATATATATAACAAAAACGACATTTAAATTACATATGCAAAAAAAAAACTACAAAGGTGGAGACTTACCCATCTCCCCTCGCTCCTCACCAGGAGGCACGGGTATCTCAGGATCTCTAGAAAAGTGTATCCCTGCATATGGGTAATCCTCGATCACAGGGATCTGCCATGACAACCATGCAAAAAAGTCATCATCGAAGGACTCATTGGTCCTTCCACCACCCTGTCGCGGCAGTAATACTACCCATCTACATATAGCAGGAAAAGAGGCCTGATGTCCTCGTACCACTTCCCGAGGACTAAAGCTCATAACTCTCTCAAAGAAGAATGAACACAAAATCGTCCCGAACCTGCAGTTCCTCTGTGTCTGCTACCAACAATCTGTCAATTGTCTCTTCATACACTCCAATAGTGTGGTACTCCAGTCAAAAATTTGTGCATTCAAGCACTGGATAGCACAGTTCATCTGTGCGTGAGACGCCTAATGCAAGGCTGTTGAACCAGTAATCCGCCCAATAAGTAATAATATTGCTTGCAGCGATAGGTCAGTGATCTTACTTATGAGCACCTGGGAGCTCAAATGTTTCGTCCCAACCTCACAGTGTAGGGCTATCAGCTCCGATATATTAAGCGGCCTCGCTGGAAACGTATTGAAATTGACTGGTTCCCCTCTCCTTGAGAGGCCAGTCAAAAAATAGATATCCTCAGTGGTGGGCACCAATGATTGCTCCTCTAGCATAAAGGCCTCTGCATCAGGGTGCCAATAGTCAATCAAGGAATTCAGTAGCCTCGGTTGCGCTCGCATAAATGGACACAGGAAGAACTTAAGAAAACCACATTGCATCAATGCAGCCACGACATTCAGATCTCCCGCAACCAACTCACTGATTGCTTCATGCTCCCTTTCCCTCTAGTGGACATACATCCTGCCAAAATAACCAAGTTCAGGAGGGTCAGTGACTGCTCTTTAGTTCTTTTTGACAATAAAAGGGGGCCCACGCGTGTTATAGAGGTGACAGTCGCGTGTACACACGGGCAAACTTTACTCTGCCTAAGTGTACACGTGGTTTGTCCAGAGACATCCTGCGTGGACCTAGGGCCGACCTTTTAAAGGTCGACGCCCACCCCAAAAACAAAATCAAATGCAAAATTAAAGAATTGAATAGCTAGATAGGGGAGTTTGTACTTACTTGGTCCAAGCGGAAGTTCGTTTTGTCCACTGTAGCTCCTGGAATCACCATTTTTATCAAAGGGGGTCTTTTGGCTCCAGAGTCAATTTCCAAATCAGCAATGGTGATAATGAGCTGCCAACTTCTATTTATAGACTTTTTGGCCTCTTTTTGTCACTTTTTTGGCCTCCCTTATCAGTTTCTTTATACTAAAAACCATTTAGAGTGATTCAGGAGTTATATGGGAGGGATTTGATCGGGTATTGGGACACTTTTTTTGAGTTTTGAGAAAATTTTGACGGTCCATGAAATTTTTTCCAAGAATCAACTTGAGCACATAGGTTTGGTTACTACCCTGACTTTTGTGTCTCGTTGTCTTTTTCCTCTGCCATAGGATCGATCCCATCAAGTTATGACACAGAACCATCATATCTACTTTAGCAGTGTCGTAACTTGGCGGTAGAGCTTACCAGAACATGGATGCCCTAGGTAGGTCCTGGTTGCATTATGGTGACCATGCCATCTCTAAAACACTGTAGGTTCGAGAGTCCTTATAGTCTTTCCTAAATATGAGTTTGAGCCTCATTTACATGATTCTTCTTCGCTCTTGATCTCACCCTCAGGACTCCCAAAAACTAACGGGTCTCCTTTTAAGCCCTTTTCAGACCCTCTAAACATGAAAAGATTGTCGAGTGATCTTGTGGTCTTTCACGCTCATTAAACTGAAATTTGAAGTCACGTCTGTCCGACGGTAGTTTACCCATTTTTCGGTCCGGACGGTCAACTGTACGAACAAAGGTATACTCTATGGAACTTCCGTTCTTTAGAAGAATACTCTCAGGTATAATTTTATCCCTTTTTCGGGCCTGAGGGACTAAACTTACGAAAAATAAACCCCCACGAAGTCCATAGTTAAGCTCTTTTTAGACTCCCTAAAATTGAAAAGATTGCTGAGTGACCTTATTCTTTCACACTCGTTAAATTGGTTCAGAAGAACATTCCTGACAGAGTCCATAGTTAAGCTTTTTTCAGACTCCTTAAAAATGAAAAATAGCCGAGTGATCTTGTCCTTGTCACACTCGTTAAAATGGTTTTGAATCGACATCTAATCGGTGCTAGTTTACCCTTTTTCGAATTGACTAGATTATCTTCGAAAAAGATATCCCAATGGAGTCTCCTTTTATGTTTTTCAGAATCTCTAAATATGAAAAACCACTGAGCTTACCTTCTTTGGGCTCGTTAAACTTACATCGAAGGACATTACCATTGTGTGTTTTGTTAACTGTGTTTGCATGCCTTATACGCCAGCCTTGTAACAGTTTGCTTCTGTGTCTAAACACCTTTGGCCCCCAGAGGATTTTTTCCCGAGTATTATTCTACTAGAACATCAGTCTTGTCCTTATCCCTTGAGCTTGTATGTTTGCAACACTCGTTCCTCCTTTGTAACATAATATTCCTTTATTCTTTTTTCCACAATTATTGAAAAGAACAAAAAAAAATCAAATATACCCCAAAAAGAGGAAGGGAAAAGTATTTTCTTTATTGGTAGCATAATGAGTCGCCCTTGGATAAAGCACATCTGTCTGTTTTTTCATCAGACTATGGGATGTAGTATGACCTTAGGAAGTTTTTCTCACTATATAGAGTTGTGTCCTCCACCATTTGGTTATCCTTCCAAACATATGGAGAGTTTGCATCGCCTCCTGCTTCGTAGACTTATGATTAACATACATGCTTCCTGAGTCTCATCATTTGTCATGCTATTATCCAAGGGAAGTTTATCGCCAAGCTTGGGTCGGCCCCTCTGCAATGTGCCTCTTGTCCTCATGCCCGACCATCCTGAAACATCCAATCAAGTCCTTGTTCGAAATCACTGAAGCCTTCAGTCTGATCATCAAGATTATCAAGTCCATGACCGACGAACCATCGAAGACCTCTGGGTAGTTCATTCATACACTCATATTACACTTCTACCCGAGTTGTGAAGATTTTGAAGTTGTTGCTCGAGCTTTGAAGATCTCATCTCCAGCCATCATGCTGAATCAAATTCTGAAAGATGGATACTCTATATGTCTTTCTTTCTGATTTTGAGATGTAGCTCCGCTATGTATTGTTCGCGGCTACTCTTTATAGTTATTTGACATGGATCTACATTGTATTTGATTGGTAGCCATGGTTCTATTTTATCCCGAGCATGGGTATGCCCGCCTCGGTGAGATATTTGTTATTTTGTAGACTGCACCTCCCGGTTCCTAATCCTTGGGATCAATCGTTCGACACATTAGTAAAGATTGATAATTTATTTCAGCCATAAGATGCTCTTCTAACCTCACACATTAGGGGGCATCTGTTATAACCCTAAATTGCACCAAACATGCTTACCTGGCATCAGACCAACTCATATCCCTTCTTTTCCAAAACACTGCTGAACAACTCTTTGAAAATCCTCTTGAATAAAGGCTCATGCGCCCTAATCCATTACTGCACACGTGTACACGCTGGCTGACCCAAAACAACCTGCGTGGACCGACAAAAGCATGAAAAAAGAAAAATTGCCGACGGAACAAAAAGCTATGGGTGAGTTAACTGAAACTCCCGACCATGCATGGCCGAGGGTTCATCCAAATACCTAGCTCCTTCTAGCCTATAAAATAAGGGGTAGGGGTCCCATTTGGAAGAGGAAAAAATATAGCAAAGAAACTCTGCCCATTTACGTATTCCCATTGTCCCTGTTATCACCCCATAAATTATGGGAATCAACTGATGACTTGGATATTATCTGTCTCTAGTATTTTTGTTGACAAATGATTTTTCATTCTGCAAATAATTTGGAAATAGAAAGGAAAAAAAGAAAAAAGAAAAGAAAAAAGAAAAAGAAAAAAGAAAAAGAAAAAGAAAAAAGAAAAAGAAAAAGAAAAAGAAAAAGAAAAAGAAAAAGAAAGAAAAAGAAAGAAAAAGAGGGCATAAAAGAATTGAAATAAAAGCCCCATGCAATAATAGTAACTTGGCCATACCTTTCAAGCATGGCCAAGTACTTTTTAAATTTGATGTTGATAGGGTAGTGAATGATTTGGCTAAACAGTTTAATCTTAGCCAAAGTGTCTAGGTTAGATTAGTGAATAAACCTGGCCAAACTGTCTAATCCTGGTCAGATAGCCCCTAGGTAGAGTAATTTCTTAACCCAACTGTTTAATCTGGGCTAACTGTCATAGGAAGATAGGTTAGCATGTAGGTTAGTTTCTTTATTGTTCCATTCCAATAAAACCAACTTGGTGTAATGTTTGCACCATGTCTCAAATGCTTAAAAGATGGCTTGGTCGAAGTCCCTTGGTGGTGTTATTTGAAAGTTTGGGAAAAACCCATAAAAATGCTTTTATCCTAAGTTTTCCCGGCACATGTGTTCTCCGCACCCCAGATTATGATTCCGACACATTTCAACGGTTCTGATCGCGGCGCCCAGATCTACGGTGCACAGTGCATTCCAGACCCTCCCGTCCATTCTGTTTTTAACCGAGGGGGGGGGGGG